>OY769907.1:13402790-13483112 GCA_963669185.1 Dyspetes luteomarginatus
GACATTTGCACTGCGCAATGACGCATTTTCATCATTATTAGGCATATCGTCGCGTTTGTTTATCGTTTTTATAGGGGATTTTTCGTATTCGTAACGTTCTGCGCACGAATTCTCAGATTCCGTAGCCTCGGACGAGCTCGAACCAATAGCCGTTTGATCGATCGACGTTGGCAAGCCTCAGACGGCTCGTCGTCTTCTGTATCATATATACGTTTTCTTAACCTTTTGCATTGGTTTATTCTCTGCCGATGAATTTGCATTTTTTCCATTTGGATTTTTCGGCGGTACATTCAACACGAGATTTATCGATTTGTTGTTAAAACCCGCGGGTGACTCGGAACTCTCAGTGAGTCTATTCAATTGTTGTCTCTGCTCCGGTGGCTCCGGATATGGCGCTCCTCGTAACCTCTGAGAGAACCAAAAACCCGATGCAAAACCCGCTATCAGAGAGAAGAAACACGTGCCAATGAGGGCACCCGTTAACGTCTGAGCCGAATAAACCACCGGTGTCACTATCACACCTGCGAAAAGTGAGAAAAAACAAATTTTTCGTTTTTTTTTCTTTTTTTATTTTTACCTCTGAAATAATTTTTTTTTATTTGCAATTTTTTCTTTCGTTTCTTTAATTCAATCGCTAGCACCCCAGTTTGACTAATATTTTCGTAAAATTGTATACGAATAATGATAACAGAGTAGTATATCAATGATAAAACATGCTCGATTTTCGCGGTACGCAGGGAACGCCGCGGAACGTTAGTAAAGAAAATATGAAGAAAAAAGTTTTTTTTTTTTTTTTAATTTAAACAAATGAAACAGCTTTCACCGTGGTTGTATTATGACAATGCGAACGAATATGTATCCTGTGTATGTTTGGAATGGGGGTGATTCTTTTGATACTTTGACAGTTTAATTTTCTTGAGGAATCCATTTTTTTCGATTTTTTTTTTGCAGTAAAACTCGACAGAAACTTGAGCTATATTTTTAGCGCGTAGATCAGTAACACCGTTTTGAGAAACGAGTAGTATTTTTATTATTTATTTACTCTGTAATCAATTCGTGATTTCTATCACCGATTTTTACCGGTCAATGATCAATGGCGCGTCTAGATTACGAATTATTTACCAATTTTTGAGGATGTTGTCGAGTCTTGCTGTTGAAAAAAAATCGTTTTGTTGGTTGGTGGAAAAAAGCGTTCTTATCGGAAAGTCCCATTTTGCATCACCCCGAGTGTCGTGAGCCACAAACACGTATACCGAAATATTGAAAAATTCCCTCGTATTTGCGATAGAGAAAAGAGATATGTTTGAAAAAAAAAAAAAAAAATTGTAATAAATATAAATCGTTGCTTCTACAATTAATACGAAAATATATTCGAATTTTTCTGCTAGTTTATGATCGACAATACCAACAAATTTCCAGCGAATTTAATTGCACGTGGATAAAAATATATGAAGATAATCCAAGATTTGAATTTGGAACGAATAATCTTATTTTATGAAAAAATTATACAAATTTATTTCTCGATGGATAAACCAAAATTAATGAAGTAATTTGATTATCTTATCAGATTAAGGAACCTTATTATATCCATACTCATAATTCTATCAACGATTATAACGAATAAAATCATTTTTTTCTTGAATATGATACGATTTAATAAGATTCCATGAATCGTTAAAATTAAACGAATATTTTAACTACCCTAGGCTCGTATTAATTGTAATAAATTAGCAACGATTACTACACGTGGAAAAAGCGATAAACGAAGGATAAGGGATGGTCGAGGTTCTCTTGTTTTGTTTTCTTTCGTGTCTTTTTATTGTAGGGTCAGTGTTTTTATTCCTTTTTTTCCTGTTGTTGTTTGTTGTATTTTCATTACCTTGAGGTTCATTAGCCCTTGGCTGCGTTCGACTGTACTGATTTTCTCGATCCAACTCGATGACGATTTCATTGTCTCGTTCGTCGGGCTGCTCGCCGACACGCCCGATTCGTGGCGGTAGAGCTGGTGGCACGGGCTTCGCCATCTCCGAGGCAACATTTGCTAATCGACAATGACAGACGAGGGTTGGTAACAGAGATACAGGACACGATTGGATATCATGAGGGAATCAAACAGAGATTTCTTTCTTTTTTTTTTTTTTTTAATTCTTTCGTGCTTTTGTTGTCCCACAGAGCATAGCGAGAAGATATTTGGAACCGAGATGAGCTTCGTTTGAATGCAATTAAATTGAAAAAATTAAAAAATAAATAATTATCAATATCGATTCTTCAAAACAATTTATAACTTTTTTTAATTTTTCCCAAACATTATTTGATGCAAACTAAATTACTTCAAGAATTACTTAGAATATTACTTTTTTTTCAACAGAATTGACTCTATCATTACTAGTTTGAAAATCTGTACATTGAATTTGAAATGAGGGATTTAAAAAATCCTAAGGCCGATCTTCAAATTGAAATTGGATTTTTTTTAAATTAAATCTCAAATTAGCTATTTCAAAAATCCTCAGAATGGCATTATTTTTTAAGTTTTGAAGTCGACTATGTTCCCTCTGTTTTAATTTTCTCTTTCGCCCATATTTAAATTACGTAATGAAAATAAATTATCACTTCATTCGTTAAAGTTTTATTTCTGCAATAATTATTCAGCGTTAATTCGTTATAAAATTATTTTCAAAAGTTTCCATTTGAAAGCTGCTCATTCCCGATTCATTTTCAATGCGAAAAAAACTGTTCACCAATTATCAAGATTTCCGTTTTGTGCGCGTCGAGAAGAGCGCATTTATTTTTTTAAGCGCAATTCAGACTAAATAGGCCCGCTCAGAAAAAAACAGAGTATTTTTAACCCCCAACCCCTTGAATTTTGGCCCTGGGCGACAAATCTACGAGCAACAAATAAGCTCACTCGCTTCCCCGCGCTTTTTCATCCACACACAAAGCCGAAGTTGGCTTATAAGCTCGCAAGCGAAAAATAAGAAAAATAAGAAAAAAAAAAAAAATGTTTTCGTCGATTCAGAGCGTAAGAGAGACGGAAAAGAGAAGACAGGGTGAATGATGACAGAGTTTATTGGTCTATCGCGTAAAAGCTTCGTATATATATGATATGCGATAAAGTGAGCCCCCGTTCTGCGAATGATATGCATGACGTTAACGTGGGTGAAAAGTATATACAGATGTATATATACGTATATAAAATATATGAGATATATACGTCTATATATACATAGAGTAGCATATACGTATAGGCAGAGTGCGGAAATAGGATAAAAAAAATGAAAAAAAATAATAAAATAAAATAAAATAAAAACAACTTTGAGAATAAGCGGCTAAGGAAAAAGTCGATAGTGTTAGTCGGGCTGTGCTGGGAGGCTGGCGATTCACGGTGGAAGGTAACATGGCGAATGTACCCAGGAATTGACGCATTCAACCGAGAGAAAAACCAACTTTTATAATTTAAAAAAATTGTTTCAATCATATAAAATTTATTCGAATCAAACGAAATATATTCGAATTCATTGAAATAACGAGAAGTAAAGCAGTTCAATTTTTTCAAATTTTGCAAATCATTTTATGGGAAAAGAGCATGTAAAATATTATTTTCATTTTTTTTTTATTAATTCTCTTGTTAAAAAAAAATTCTTTTGCACAACATAAAATTTTGAAGCATCAGTATTGCTTTCACTTAAATTTGATTGAAATGAATTTGTGATAATTATGTAACAAAGAAATGGAAAAAAAAAAATCTAAAACGAACAAATTCATATTCCTCGGTTGAACATTTTCGTTCTGAAAACAATTATTTATTCATTCTACTCCGCTTGAGTTTTCATACTGATATTTTCATGCTTGATTTTTTCAAAATTACAAATTCATAAAATATCGCAGAGTCGTAAAATGAATTTTTCGAAATCAATTGATTTTAGTTAAATTGCAATTTGCTCTGAATGCGTTTATTCCAATGCGAATTCCGGATCATCCACAATCTTATCTGAGGGTAGAAAAAAAAAAAAAACCATAGAAAATTCTGTAAAAATTCGACTTTTGCCTTACCTTGTTCGTAACCACATCCTTTGTGTTTGCCATTAATGATATCTTGAAAGAGAGTTTTTCCGGCATCATTGTCGTGAAGTTTCGTTGGTACGGCAACGCAGAGATCTCTGGTTGCATCCCAGGCGCAATGTGGATCTTGAAGAGCGACACAAGCGAGACAAGAATTTGCGTTAACGGTGTCGCAATGATGTAACGGCACAGCCCGTATTTCCGAATCTGCTATCACGACTAATTTACTCGCTTCACCAGCCAAATGCACCACTTGGAGATCTTTCACAGCTTGGCCTGTAAAAAACGTTTCTTTAATTATTTCTTTTCTTCAATTATCATAAAATTCGTCAATTTGCCATTTTTTCCCCCAATCAATTCCATAAATAAATAAATTACGAGTGTAAAAAAAAAGATTTTTGTAAAGAAGCTTGACGATAATCGAATGCATACAAAAATAAAATAAAATAGACGATTTTTATTTATATTTTTATCAATATTAAATATATATATATATATATATATAAAATATTTACTGACCATATTTAAGCACCTGCACGTCACTGACTATCACTTGATCAACCTCCGTGAGTGAGTCGGGTGATCTTGTATTGAGCGCTTTTAGAACTCGACCGTCGTCTGTAATGCGATTGAAAAACACGTTCAAGTACATGTAATGGAGGATTTAATAAAAGTCCTCCACTTAAGGTGAAAGCAGTTTTAGGTCTTTTTTTTTTAATATTTGTTTTAAAAAAAAGTTTATACTGACCGGTTCCGATGTAAAGTATGTCGTAAGTTCTGCCATCGAGTGCTTTGACCTGAGGATCGACTGCAACCTTCGTGAATTTGTAGCTGGAAATTAGAAAATTGACAATACTAAATTATTGACAATTGTTGAAAATTGAGTTCTTCTGGATTGATCGTGGGAAATCAAGAAAATTTCAGTCTTGGATTCAAAATCGAAATTCCAGTGGAATGAGAAATGAGATAATTACGAGATTTTAGAGGTTAGAATATGCGAAACTTTCGAACCAAAGATGTCAGTATGTAAAAATTGAAGATTACACGACACAATACAACAAGTTCAAATGATTACAGTCCAAGATGTCAACATGTCAAAATACCAATAAATCATTACATAAATATTATAGTTGTCTTGTTATGTCAGAATCCAAAAAATTTTCGTCTTGAAATAAAGATGCCATTACGTCACAATTAAACGTGTCAAGACGTCACAATCGAAAATGTAAAAAAAAATTGAATTTCAATATGTCATGATATTACAGTCTCAAAGATGTCAATATGGAAATACATAAAAATTCAATATTTCAAAACACCAACTTGTCAATTCTAAGAATATTCAATTCTCTGAAAAATTTCTACAAACTTTGAAACTGACAAAACTTTCTTGCAATCTACGTAGTGGCAAATTATTGAGGAAAATGAAAATTTTGCGAATTCTCACGTAGTCACGATGACCAGGAGCTTTTCAAAAGTTGCCTTGGCAAATTGTTCTCGTTTTGTGTATTTTACATATATACATATATATATATATATATAAAGATTTGTTAAAGCCCAATGTTGACTCACTTGAAGCTGACTTTGGTGATGACCGGAAGAGCAAAGTACGACTGTACAGCATCGTCCATGAGAGGATGAGTCTTGACAAAGTTAACAGTTATGTCGGGCAAAGTTCTCGAGTCGTTAACACAAGCACCAGGCCTCGGTTCTGGCACTTTCTCTGGCAGTACACGCAGCCAATTGCTGTTAATTGTCTCTTGTTCCTTGAATGCACCCTGAAATACCTCGAGTACACTGCTCATGGAAAATGCACAAATTGCCGAGCCACCTATCGAATTAACTGGCGTTGTAAAGACTCCGTAAATCAATTGTTTATGCTGACCGGCATACAGTCCTTCCGTTACATCGCTCGTCGATTCTGCAAAAAATATGGAGAAAAAAAAATTTAGTTTAAAGAAAAAAATTACTTGGCGTTTAATCATCTAACCGGAAGGAAGTATCGATGATATAGATTGAGATAGAGAAACGTAGAGAGAGAAACCAAGAAATGTAACATCAATAACAATGTTATGAACGAGTTAGCTTTCAAACGATGCACACAGGCAGGTGTAACTTTGACGTGAAGATTACGAGAGAGAGAGAGATCAAAAGGTTTGAAATGTTTCCTTGGCAACTTGGCAATTCAACAAGAAATAAGTTTCTTAAGTACGATTTGAAACGATGCACATAGGCACGTGTAACTTTGACGTGAAGACTACAAGAGAGAATTCAAAAGGTTTGAAATTTTTCCTCGTTGGAAATTCAATTTCCCAACAGGATATTTACTTACAGCGGGGCATTAACTTGGCAATTCAATAAAAAATAAGTTTCTTTTGTGCCATCTAGTCTGAATTAATTCTTAAGGAGATGGAATCCTCGTCAATTCGACAAGTAAAAACTTTCTCCAAGTGCTTAAAAAATGTTTGTATATAGAAAAGGATTGTAAGAAAAAAAAAAAAAATGTTTAACAATTTCCTATCAAAGCTCGATGTCAAGCTACAAAAATTGAACGGGATTTTGGCACTTTCAATAATTATTTGAAATTACTTTTATAATCAGATAAAAAAAAAATATAATTTAAATTTTTCCTCTATATGGGTATAAAAATTGTTTCAATGATTTTTTTTTGCTCCAGAGAGCTCATCAGAAAGACTCGTTGGAAGATAGAAGAGGCAGTGAGACAAAATCCTTTGATTCTAAAACAGTTTCGGTAGAAAGCTCTTTTTTTGTCGATACGAATGTCGTTGTACTTGAAGAGTCAACTATCGACAGCAGTGGCTTTTTATGATTGTATGTGATTTCCGGCATTCGTTCGTGTTTCCGAGTTACAGGAACTCATTCGTTTTTTTCGTTCACCAGTTTTCTCAACCTTTTTGTTCACGTATGTTTTTTTCGTGCTTGTTTCATATTCTCTTTCCCTCTCGCTCTGTTTCTACATCCTATATATATATATAGTTCGAGAGGGTGGAAAGACTTTGAAAATCGGACATTGAACGTGTCTCGCTCCATTTGCCATTAGATATCCAGTACGCTATATGTATAAGCACATAAATACATATATACATATATATATATATATACTCGCAAGCGTTGCATCGACGTAGGGGAGAAAGAGATAGACGATTCAGGGGTCGAACAGGTTTCCTTGCAGTTTTGTCGTCCCTCGAGGTCTCGAAAAACTTTTTCAACAATTTCCGATATCCGCGCATCCGGCAAAAATCCGGCTGCTGCAGAGCTACCACACCCTACGTATGCACTATATGTATGGGGTGTTCCAGACTAAATAAACGGAGCCTCAACTGTTGTCACTTCAAACTTTTTATTTTTTGATATGTTATGGGGAAAGGACTTTATGGCAATTTTATGATCAAACAAAATCGGTAAATACTTTTCAACAAAGTTATAAATTATCACTATAAACTTTCATCGATTGTTCTAAAATTCAGGCCAGTTTTTAATATAAGTGCTAAACAAATGGTTTTTTTTTTGTTTCAACATTTACCTTATTTTATATGTAAAAAGTGATGTTCCGACCAAAAAAATAATAAAGATTTAAATAATGAGCACGACTCAACTAAAAAACCATTTTAAAAGTCATTAATAATAATTTTGTACGAAAATTGAAAATATCATACATTAAAATTATTTTCGAAAGGGAATTTTTCGTACAGCTGTCTTCGTGTTATATGACTATTTTCATTAATTTCAAAACTAAGCTCATTAAACAATTCGAATTAACGATTACACGATTTAAAAAAAATATAGTTTAGCATCGTTAGGTTATTGATAGTATATTATTATTCTATAATCTATTATATCATTTATACTGTAATTGCAAAATGATAAAGCTCAAGGGCTTAAGGATTTGGTCAGAAATGCTACATATATGTTCGACTTCTTGCGAAAATTTTATATGACATTCGTTACATTTAGCTACATATATCAGCTAGTATAAAAATTCCATGCGTGAACGCCGGAAATACAGATCGTTCAGGTTCGCGAAGAAAAAAAAGAGATAAACGGATGAAGAGGGATCGAACGTTCAAGTTTTAGGGGTTCGACAGCTGGAAAACTTTTACCGTATAAAGCTCAGCCAAAAAGCGATAGCGAAAAAATTTCCCTCGTATTTTCACGTGAGATTTGCCATTGAAACTCGTTTTTCCGACACACGGAGAGATTTTTCCACGCGTCATCACTTTTACGGGGTAGTTCTTTACGTCAACGTTGACGATCTCAGGAAGAAATTTTCGATAGTACATTTTTTATGAATTTTAGTACTTTTCAAACTGCTATAATAATAAGAATGAAACTTTATGGTCCACGATTATTCGAAATAATATGAATTTTAATGTGGAATTAATAGATTATATTATATTTTAATTATATTATTAATATTATTAATAACAATAATTGAGTAATATAAATCACTGTAAATGATTTAATAATTTAAAAAATCGAGCGTTCGTTAAATAATATTTATTTTTTGTCTTCAGTTTTTGAGTTTGCTGCAAAAAATCATATTCAAGACACATAGCTGTAAAAGAAGCTTTTATTCACAAAATGAAATCGACGAAAAGCCACGATCGCACAACGAAGCTAAAGCGAGAAATTAGAGCAAATGAAAAAAGTCGATAAATTATAACGTTGTAATGTAAGTAACGAAATAGCACAGAGGAAAACCGTATTTTACAAGTACTAAAGCCCGAGAGAGCACGCTTCGCTTCTAATTACTAACTCTTAATTACTTTAACACCAAAGGCAAAAGGGATTCCTTCGGATTTCTATAATATTGAAACCGTGACCTAACCCTTTCTCGACTCTCCTTCATTATACGATTCGAAGAAGGAAACTCAGAATTGCGTTGCTCATTCTAAATGATGAGATTAAATTCCGCGAAATTTTCACGAGGCTGTGGAATTCGTTTTTGGGCATACAATGAAAATTAATTAACGCGAGTACGAATTTGACAAATTCTCGTGATATTGCTATTTAAATAGCAATCAATGGCTATTACGGGAGATTGTAAAATTCATTCTGTTGCTAATATTATAAAGTCCTTTTGCTTATTTACGTACGCGAATGTCCTTGAGTGCGAAATTCTAAATAGTCATTTTGTGTGTTTTGTGCCTCGACCACCAGATGTCGCAGTTTTATTCCCATTGCTGTAATGTAATATCTAGAGAGGTATAGAAGAGGGCAAGCTACCAAGTGGCCATGAAGAAACTGACCACTCAAAGGAATCTCGTCCATAATACATCTATGTATATATATATATATATATATATATATATATATACACATACATATACAGATAAAATAGCATGTCCTGACTGACTGACTGACTGACAGATTCATCATCGCCCAGCCCAAATCATTGGACAACCATGAAATTTGGTCAGCAGGTTTATCTTATAATGCCACTAACTCACTAAGAAGGGATTTTTCCAAATTCAACTCCTACGGGAGTAAAAAGGGGTTGAATGTTTTTACACTGATTCAACGCGTGCGAAGCCGCGAGCAGCAGCTAGTATGTATATATAGATATAAGGGAAAGATTACTGACATATCAGCGCCCAGCTTCAACCCCTTGTCCTAGATACGTGAAATTTGCGGAGTATATCCCTTATATGATGTAGCCATCCACTATAAGAAGGGATTTTTTCAAATTCGTCGACAAAAAACTTGCCACGCCGTAATGTTCAAGATCGAAGAAGTCAATGGCGCCGAAATGGCAGCGTTAAAATGTTTCACGCTAATTTGTTTTAAAAATTCACAGCTAATTTATTTTAAAAATTCAACTACAACCACTCCAAAAGTTCATATTAATTGGTATTTTTTAAAATAAATTTTTCCTTTTTAAATATGAATGGTCGATTTTTTTTTTGTCGTGAATGTACAAGTTACAGTCCCTTCAAAAAATGTACTCCTGTGTTCAAGGGTACGTCTAGGGAGAGTTCTGTAAATGTTAGTAATTTGGGAAAAAAGCAGCATGTATTTTTGATGATTTCCACTGACATTGTACACTTTTCGAAATGCAATATTCTCGTAATACAAAGAGTAACCCTCAATCCTTTGAGGAGTACGATATACCTTTCAAGGTCGCGACATCAGAGCACTAAATATCGCTAATTAGTGATAGCTAAATGGGGTCATTTCGTTCCTCGAATTGGGAAAAAGTGACGTTAGGGAAAGTTAAAATGTGCGATCTAGTATGCATCGTAACGTGTTTAGTTATGCAAACGTTTGAGTAGTTGAGGCGTTAAATTGTGGGAACTTTGACTGTATTTATCATCTACGAGACATAAACTAAGGACTGAAATAAAAAGTAGAAGATGATTGTTCAGTTCTTCCAATTCCCGATATATTTCAGATGTCAAGTCACTCGTTCACCGGCAAATGGTCGAAAAAAAATCGTTCTCTCACTCCATAAGGTGGATTTTTTTTTTCATTGCCCAGACGAGAGTGATACGAGTCAACGTACGATCCGGCGGTGTGTGGTTTCCGCGCTCGTCTGGATATCTCGTTCTGCATCTCGAATCTCGGCAACGTGCCAACTATCTCGTTGAATGTACGGAGATTTCGATTTTCAAGTGTATGTGTATGTGTGTGTGTGTGTGTGTGCGTGTGTGTGTGTGTGTGGTGGATTGCGATGGCATCAGCAGCAACCATATCCGTCGCCTCTTTCCCTCGACGCCCGATATTCTACGTTTTTACGAGCCATCGAAGCGTGGTCTTTCGACTCGCATTTTCCTACCCCCTTCTCTTCCCACCAACGCCACGACCGTGGCGCCCTCTATGCTGCTGGCAATCTTCCCCCTCCCGCCAATTGCTCCTCTTCGCTACACGCGCAACATAGACGATTCTCGAGAAAAGCTTCTCCGTTTCACCGCTAGGAGTAAACCAGGACGATCGCGTGTGTCGCATCCACACGACACACGAGGCTGGTTTCCCAACGAGAAACGCGATTTATTATTGACGTCTCGGTTGGCCAATTCGATGCTCATCCTCTCGGAGCTTCGCACGAGAATGAACATGACGTTTTGCTTCTTCGCTCTCTGTGTTTCGTATCTGGTATATAAATATGATACGAGAGCGGTAAAGAAATATGGACGAATCCGCACTGAATATGGTTATGTATATACTTTTTTGTTTGATTTAAAAATTGTGGCAAGGTTTTTTCGATGGGATCATCCTTGGTAGATATTGGTAACACGGCTAGCGAAGAGGGCTCTATTGATCGACAAAAATGGCTGTCGTTAATCGTAATTTATGCCGTGATTTATAGGTATGGCAAACTATACAGTCTGTGGAAGGATTAGCGATGCTATAAAAAGCAGTTAATGACCGCCATTTTGGAAAGTTCTCCATGTGGCCACTGAGGCCGCATGAATAATTTTACAAGAGTCTGGAGGCAAATTATGTGCGGTTATCGACTTCTATTTCTCGACCGATTTTCGATTTCCTCCCTGACAATTTTATGGTTTACAGTTACTGGTCGTGTACCGGAGGCTAAATGCACATGAAATTTGGTGATGGATGGTACATTCTCGTTTCCGCCTCACGTTCTCTACTTGTGGCCGAACGTATTTTTTAGTTACTGACGCCACTACGAGGGGTCGCTAGCAATACGACACGTCGCGCGCGCCTCTGGCGGTGGCGTCATTAACTCTAAAAGAGTGGCGGAACAGAAGAACAGAGCTCAATTGTCGGGACAAAAAATTTCGTGACCCATTATCAGAATTTGGGGCTAGATCGACCTCGATTTATGATATTTCCGAACGAGTAATGCAGAATTCGTTTTTTTTTTTTTTTTTTTTATATATTCTGCATCAAAGATTTTTCCAACTGAATAAACTTTATGGGTACATCGTGTCGTATCTGGTTTCCACCTGGGGACATTTCCTTACAGACGCCGACTGGCGTCAGACCAACTTTTCCCGAACCGACAGAACTTATTGAATAAAAATATCAGAATGGAAGATGTGCAATTGATTGTGAAAACTATTCCAAACAATTTGATAACGAAATAATCATCAAGTATTTTTTTAGACATTAATATGTATGACAAAATAATCATTATTTGAAAACATTTTTCAATTTTTACACTATGATCATTTATATATAATTTCAATTGTTCTTCTTTCATTCGAAATATCGCTAAGGGAAATTTCAAAAGTTCGTCACAAGTTGCAGTTCTTATATAGTTTTTTTTTAACTCGAATTTGAGTTTGAACTAAAATTGGTCAATGGATGAACGATGAAGGCATCGAGTCGGGATTTTTTTTTTAAATCGACAAGTGCAGTCGAAAACTCCATAATTGCAAAGGAAAAACTTTGAGGGAATTAGTGAATTGTTCGTGCTCATATATGAATACATATATATTATGCGAATGTCGAATGCATAAATTATTATACTCACGTATCTCGTTGAAATAGAAGGGATAATCTCCCGGGACGGAGCAATTGAGCCTCGCTTTCAGGAAACTCGTCCATCTGTCGCTAAAGGCGTGAGGTCCACCTTTATCGTGTTGGCACACTCTACCGACTCGTGAATAAACGGCCTGTGAAAATCGAGAATAAAAGAATCGTTTGAGTGAATGGTTTTTTTTTCGAAGAAAGAATTCCATGAAGGACTATATATCCTCATGATTTCAATATTCTGTCGTTCGTTTCTGTTTTTTTTTTTTTTTCCATCGATACTTCAATGAATCATCCGATTTATAACGGATTACGTATAATCGATAGTACGAGAATTCCGCTTTTGACGCAAGAGCATTTGACGCATCTAACATCGACACTATTTTACGACGAATATTTAAGATTTATGTTTATTTAATGCAAGAACGACGTAGCGTTATTTTCAAATCGATAGTTGCTGTCAAAAAGACATATTTCTATTTTCCAATAGCTGACAAAATGGCATACCGTAATTTTATGATGAACGATCATAAATGCTAAAATGCCATTATAATGCAATTTAATGCAAGTGGCGATTTGTTTGCATATAATCGACGTTTATACCAATCTTAATGGATTTACTTGTTGATTAAAAAAATAATAATAATTAAAGTTTGTTTGAATCAAACCAAATTAATTAATTGGTCAAATTAATGAATTTGGCTAAAAACAACCCAAATTATATTTTTTAGCCCGAATACGTGTTCTTTAATTTTCATAAAATATATTTAGATGAAATGAATGAATACGTGTTTCTTAGCTAATGGCTCATGGTCGTGGTCATGGCCATTCAACGTAATATAGGTGACGTATAATATTATCATCGAAAATCTGACTTTTAGTTAAATTAATGTATATCTCACCTTGCCACAGTTCATGTACTCGACTGCAGTTTCCCGATAGAAGAAGAAGACGTAATCTCCATAACCAAAGGAACTGACGAAATTAGGACCTGAAAATTAATGAGTCAGTTGCCATTAATAATTATGACAGCGATTTGACAAGTGTTGCGAATTATTTATTTCCTTTGGGTTAACTTTTTTAAATAAGAGGACTATAAATATCATGACGTAGCTCCGATAATCGGATAAAAATGGAAAGATCGTTATGTCGATTTTCGGTTTTTATAATAATAGTAATAATAATAATGATAATAATAAAATTAATGAGGTGATTCGCTAATAGCTATAATTTATTAAATACGATAATGATATCAATAACATTTATTTATTATTACTATTATTATTATTATCGCTTAGTAATTTTTACCGTTTAGCTGGTTCAGGTCGGATCTCTCCGTTCGAATTTTTTCCCTGTGAATTAATGGCTCTCCACCGGAAAAATCAGCCACCGTTGCTGCGTACAATTGTCCACCTATTTCAAGAAACGGACAAAAATCATATATGAAAATGAATTATCATTGAAAATTAATTTATTGGAGGAGTTCCCAAATATAGGCAATACAATAATATCGTGGCAATAATCGAGTCTCTCGATAATATGATTACGTGAGCAAATCAAGAGCAAAAGCAAACAATCCGCATTTGGGCACAAGAATCATTTACTTCACGGAAATAACGGTAGCTTTCGTCTTTCGCAATAACTCAAGTTTCAAAGTTTGAAACTTGTATATATATGTTTGTATATATATGTATATATATATGTATATATATGTATGTTGTATATATTTTTTTGAAACTTATATATATATATATAATTTATCAGTTATTAATAATGGCTGCGATAATCTCGTTATTAGCATTGATAATAATTTTCCATAAAAATGATTAAAAATGAATTTTTCATTCGAAAATAGTGCCTACATCTGTGCAAGGTAACTGTTCAAAACTTGAGCCCGATAAGCATTTATAAAGCGAGAAGGGGGCTCGTATATTAAGCGGCCGGGCAGACGTTGGGTTGCTCCACGGCAAACTGTTCGCATAGCAGGGGGTATCTCATACCACCCGATCCTCTTCTCACAGCTTCGTGTCGGCTGGGCCAGGGCGGACTTAGCGAGCCACAAATCTACCATGAGTTGAGCTCCTAGCCCGCCAAGGTATATTCCAACTATCCGACCAAAACCCAGCAGTGCAACAGAGCACTCGGGGCCCAAGATATGTATACCTATATATATCTATATACATATATGTGTGTGTGGTATTAAGCTCGGAGAAGAAACATACACGGATACCAGGGAGGCACCAAAAGGTATTCATCGCTCATCCGGCCAAGCTCCTATCATGCTACACGTCCACGGCGAAACACGAGAAAATTTCGTTGTAAACTAGATTTCAGTTGGCCACAAGACACATGTGTTTTGAGTATATCACGACGTGCGAGATATCATACGCCCCCAAAAGATCCTCGCACGAGGGTTGACCTCGAATTTTTTCTCGATGTATGATTATTATACACCGTTGCTAAGTTTAAGAAAAAATTTCGTTGGTAACAAGACGATATTCGGATTAAAAATTATTAATATATATTTTCACCATTGCTACCGATTTTTTTCATGAACATTTGTATCGTTTAGTAATTTTTTCCATGAGTAGAGTTTAGTCTTGATTCGATAAATCAATAACTACTTTTTTTTTACTGGTTACTCCGGAAGTTTATTTAATCCAGGACTATAGCAGTTTGGCAATCTAGCTGACAGTCGGACAGTTGGACGAAAAATCATTAATATATGTTGACCATTACTATTGATTTTTTTCACGAACGTTTCGTTTATGCTAGAAATTTGTTCCATGATAAGAGCTTAGTTCTGTATCGATAAATCAATGATAAGTTCGTTTTTTTTACTGGTTACTCCGGAAGTTTATTTAATCCAGGACTATAGCAGTTTGGCAATCTAGCTGACAGTCGGACAGTTGGACGAAAAATCATTAATATATGTTGACCATTACTATTGATTTTTTTCACGAACGTTTCGTTTATGCTAGAAATTTGTTCCATGATAAGAGCTTAGTTCTGTATCGATAAATCAATGATAAGTTCGTTTTTTTTACTGGTTACTCCGGAAGTTTATTTAATCCAGGACTATAGCAGTTTGGCAATCTAGCTGACAGTCGGACAGTTGGACGAAAAATCATTAATATATGTTGACCATTACTATTGATTTTTTTCACGAACGTTTCGTTTATGCTAGAAATTTGTTCCATGATAAGAGCTTAGTTCTGTATCGATAAATCAATGATAAGTTCGTTTTTTTTACTGGTTACTCCGGAAGTTTATTTAATCCAGGACTATAACAGTTTGGCACTCTAGCTGACAGTCGGACAGTTGGACGAAAAATCATTAATATATTTTGACCATTACTATTGATTTTTTTCACGAATGTTTCGTTTATGCTAGAAATTTGTTCCATGATAAGAGCTTAGTCCTGTATCGATAAATCAATGATAAGTTCGTTTTTTTTTTACTGGTTACTCCGGAAGTTTATTTAATCCAGGACTATAGCAGTTTGGTACTCTAGTTATTCGGACAGTCGGACAGTTGGACATTTCAGAACTCTATTCTCTTCGGGAAACTAACGACTCTGATCTTAGCCAGTCCAGAAAGGGCAGGATTTTTGCAAAATTTCGATGAACTTACGAAGTAGTAATGGGGGTCTAGTTGATTCGGCAATGAATCTGTTTAGCATAATTCAATCAAGGCTGGTTATGCCAATTGTTTTGTTTACTCGTAAAAAAATGTTTAAAATGATTTAGCTACGAACGCAGCAATTAATAGTTAACCCAATTATTCTGATATAGCGTTATAGCATGTATTTTGTCATAGAGATTAGTCGACAATAATGATTCGGCCATAAAATTATTTATAATGATTCTTCTTTCGTACGTTGCTCATTCCCGATTCCATTTATACATGTGCATGTAATTGGATGAGCAAATGGGAAATTATTACTTTCACAGTTATGGCTACTCCCAAATTCATTACTATAAAGAGAACGAAAATCGAATCACGTAGCTATTGAATTGTTGCGAAAATTCGCAGCTCTTGTTCAAAATATAACGTATTTCTTTTGCGCCAAATAAATTTCAGACTCCTTCTCGTTATTGGAGTATTATATATTATGTTTTCTCGTAGTTATTATTATCGCACTATGATTATTATTTTATTTTCTCATCTTTCATTTCGTTTCCGAGAAAAGACGACAAAAGTATGAATAATAAATTAAAAAAAAAAAAAAAAAACGATGAACAAAAAAAGAGAATAATAATAAAATAAAAACGGTAACGAAGGAAATGAAGTACTACTCACCGGCAAAGACTGCTGTGCTGTTGTGCTGAGGATCGTAGGGACAGAGTCCGAGACCGTCAGTTTCGTGCTCGCTGCCCACGTAAACCCCATTCTGGAAAAAAGAAAAAAAAAAAGGCACATGAACGTGGCGAATTAACGAAAAAAAAAAAACTCGACTGTAAGAAAGATTAGATCTCGCCTGAAAAAAAAAACGTTATAAAAAAAAGAATAATAAGCAAAGGGAGAGAGCAGAGTGTCGCAGAAGTACTTTGGATGACTCTGAGAGAACATACGCGAAATTCGTATGCAACTCGTTTATTCGCTGAATCTTTTTTTTTCACCTAATTTTTTTTATTCCCTCTCCTGTGCAAGGTTTATGCAAGATAACAGTAATCCGTTGGGAGTCAGTATACGCCAATGGCTCGTAAAACTGAGAAAGGTGAGGGCTGCGAATGAGAGAAAAGCCAACCCTCAATGAATACGAAATTTGCTCTCCAAACCTGATGTCCAGGCCATCTCTGAGCTTGCCACGATCTTTTTTTTTACTGCATAGCTCAATGGCTACTTTTCTTTATGTATATAGATGTATCTATACAGATGTATGTATACACATGCATGTATACATACGTATATACACGCATTACATCACATATATGGGGCATTCCAGTCCCAATGGATATGGCTGTGAGACGTATCAATTTTTATATTTTTTCCCTTTCAGTATGTTGTAGGACAAAATGAAAATAACACTTTACAAAATAATTTTTGTTAATTCTTGTTATTTTTTTTTCTTCAAAATATGCATTATTTTATATGGAATAAATGATTTTTATCTTCGAAAATGAATTAGGCTTTGAATAATGGTCTATAACAGTGTTCGTTAAAAAATTTTTCGATACCGAATCCATTAGGTTTTCTTTTAATCGAAAAATTTAATCGCAGTATTTTTTTTGTGTTGTCCCAGAAAATACTAAAAGGAAAAAAAATGAGATAAAAAGTGTGCACAGGTATCTTTGGCGATTATGAGGGCTGAAATGCCCCGTATTACTTGTGTGCATGAGACTCGAAAATTCGCCAAGATTTTTATAGCCTTCGGGACGTTTTTCGATGCCAAAGTCGTCGAGCACAGCCAGCGAAACGTTAGGAATATACAGTGCGAAGAAAAGAAAAGGTGCAAGGATCGAAAGATTAGAGAACAATCGGCGTTTATTGAGAATCGATTTTCGCCTGCAAAGCTATGCATACATGTATATATATATATATATAGGCAGCAGCGTTATATACACTGTGAGAGGTGCCTCGTTGAATAAAATATTCGAGCTCTAGCGAATGAAATGAGTTTTCCCCCATGCTGAATAGAAAACGACAGGAGAACTGCGAATTGATCGATTGAATTTCTTATTGATCTTATCGAGAATTTTTCTGCAATAGTTATCGGTGAATCCGAGCGAAACGGCGTGTCTCTCGTATATTTAAAATATCGGGGTAAAAAGATCGAGCCGTTTATATATAGTTATGGATGAGAATTCATTTTTATCGTACAGTTTTTATAAATCCAACGTAGAATTATTCAGTAAAGTTTTTTAAGGGTCTGCGCAAGTTGTCAGGCAAACATTTTCGTTCATCAGTTATCGCCTCGAACTTTTGAAGGACATTTTTTATACACTCTGGTTAACATTTTGATTTGGTAAATTTTTTTTCAGGGATTCTGATCGTTCGTGTAAACGAGACTTTTCTCTTTTACGTATCGTGACAAAAATCGATACCGTGAAAAATTGACGGGAAAAAATATTAAAATAAATTCGCTTAAAAGTTTCGCTAAAGTGTCGCTATATTGAGAATATATTTATTAAATTAATACCTGGGGGTAAAAATTAATATTCTGTAATATCAAAAATATGGCGATTTGATGGCAAATATACAATTTGAATATTTCCTTGCAATTAATAATAAATCGTTTTAAACTGGTCTCGATTATTTTTTCCGAAAAAAAGCTTTGCTCGAAGGGAATCGATTCGAGAATTCATTATTTCTTTATCTATAAATAGTCCCGGATGCGATTAAACTCTCGGCTAACTAGTTAATTATCGTGATTAAAGTGTCGAATATCAATTGGAGCGACGATCGATTTCGAGTTTCCACAAAGTAAGAAATTGCATTATTCTTACACATAGACATGTATATAGTATAGTTTGTGTAGAGAAAAGCGAGCAATAGTGGTGGAGTGAGGGGCGAGAGGTACGTATAAGAAGTTGAGGGACAAACGAGTGAGAGAATGAGAGAGAGAGAGAGAGAGAGAGAGAGAGGGAGGCAGGGGGAGAGAGAGAGAGAGAGAGAGAGAGAGAGAGAGAGAGAGAGAGAGAGAGAGAGAGAGAGAAAGAGGGAGGGAGAGGAACTGAGTCACTCGTTATCTCGGTATACCAAAACTTTTCGGCTAATTATCATTAATTAGAAAAGTTTAGGAAACGGCGCAAGGGTGTGTGAGTATCTCTGTACGGGGTGGTGGCGCTTGGTGCGCTTGGAACGAGCAACGAGTCTTTGCTATATATAGTGCAAAAGTGAGTGTAATACGTATTGCCACGATATGGAAGCACAACTGGCTCGGCCTTAAAAGTTTAACGCAAGAACCGGCACCTTGTAAATCCAGACTGCAAAACAATGACTTGCCGAGATAGCGAGTGCCAGTTTTGTGTAACGCTTAACGGTTGATATGCATATTAAGCCTCAAATGGTAAGACCGATATCACACACGAATATTTCACATACATTCCAGGGCCTTTTCATACATTTATCGATAGTTTGATAAATATACCGAAACTGATTACAAAAGGGTTGTGATAAACAATTTTAGTCATAGCGAACAATTACTTGAGATCATCGTCTTGCTCTGGGTCATTATATAGAGAGAGCGATAATTGGAGCGAGGAGCACCTCATCGACTGGTGTAATGTTGGCTTTTACTCGATGAATAAAATGTTTGAAGTTGCGTCTGTTAAATAAAATTATATTTAAAGTTCGTGTCGATGAAACGATTATGTAAGTAAATTCATTACGTTTTTTAAAATTCAATCGGTGCGATGTACACATTTCCATTAATTCCCTATATAGAAGGCAAAAAATTAACCGCGCATAGAATTCAATGGTGACGAATTAATATCGAAAAATCTTACGTTTATATATATTTACGCGGATTCCGAAAGAATTTATCATTTTCCAAAACTCTCTAGGATGATATGAGATGTCAAAAATTTAATTTTGATATTGTTAATTACGAAAACTAGATTATACAATTATTGTTCCCAATTTGTTGAATAATGAAAACCGATCTCGGGTTCCATAAAAATTGAATTTATTTCAATCGATTATTCTCCAACGTTGGAAATGATGTGTATATATATATTTTTATCAAATAATCTGTAATTTAATGAATTAATCAGTATCGTTTTTCATTATGATGGCAGCGACTTATTTGTCCTATAAATAACTGTGGGCTTAAAATATTGATGGATGTTTCTTTTCTCCCCTTTTCGGGAACATTTTTACTCTATTATTATTGACGGGTTTAATTTGGAGCCCTTCGAGAACTTGGGATGTATTAGTATATATATACATGTATATATAGAACGTGTGACGGGGAGCTTCCTTATTTAAGTGTTCATGCACCGTTCAAAATGGTGGCGATAATTTAAAACCGGGTTTTCGCGCGCGTGGGCTTTGACCGAGTAACAAATCGATTTTGCGTCATACCAAAATAATAATAGACCTCAACGGTCACTAAGTCATACGTATAAGTACCTCGCGAGATTTTCTCTCGAGCTGCTATTGTTGTACTGCTATTGATTTTATTTCGAGATACCGAGGATTGCGGTGTGTGAATAATTAAAAACCATTGAAAACAAAATCTCGTTGTCACCCAGAGTTATAAAGCTGATGTTACGAAATCGACAAATAACGTTCAATTGCCTTTTGGAAATTAATTGACATTTCATTAAAATATACCTATAATTTAATCACCATTTCCCGATGACAAATTTGAGGAATTATCTGCTGCTAGAAATAACTTTGTCAGAAGACTACGATTATAACACAAAGACTAGGAAGACAATAATAAATTTTACAGCTCCAAGAGATTACAAAAAAAATGATCAACCAGAATTTTGACACTGTTTGTTTTGACGAAAATATAAATAAAAATTATAAATTAAATAAAATTAATATAAATTAAAACAAAATCTCGTTCTCACCCAGAGTTATAAAGCTGATGTTACGAAATCCACAAATAACGTTCAATTGCCTTTTGGAAATTAATTGACATTTCATCAAAAAATACCTATAATTGAATCGCCATTTCCCGATGACAAATTTGAGGAATTATCTGCTGCTAGAAATAACTTTGCCAGAAGACTACGATTATAACACAAAGACTAGGACGACAATGACAAATTTTACAGCTCCAAGAGATTACAAAAAAAATGATCAACCAGAATTTTGACACTGTTTGTTTTGACCAAAATATAAATAAAAATTATAAATTAAATAAAATTAATATAAATTAAAACAAAATCTCGTTGTCACCCAGAGTTATAAAGCTGATGTTACGAAATCGACAAATAACGTTCAATTGCCTTTTGGATATTAATTGGCATTTCATCAAAAAATATCTATAATTGAATCGCCATTTCCCGATGACAAATTTGAGGAATTATCTGCTGCTAGAAATAACTTTGTCAGAAGACTACGATTATAACACAAAGACTAGGAAGACAATGATAAATTTTACAGCTCCAAGAGATTACAAAAAAAATGATTAACCAGAATTTTGGCACTGTTTGTTTTGACCAAAATATAAATAAAAATTATAAATTAAATTTTAAACAAAAATTTTAATATCAGATAATCATAATGAATAATGAATGAATCAAAATTTTATAAAAAGATCCCGATTATATTTTGACGAGGAAACAATTATTTAAACTGGTACAAAGTCATAACGGAAATCAAATAAAAAACATAATAGAATTTTTCTTTTTTGTTTTACTTATCGCTCAACTCGCTATAATTTTTTTTTCAATAGATAGATAATAGGGCTGCTATCTCGATATTTACAGGGACAAAAAAAACTAAATTAACTTAGCAGAACACACGTTGAGGTTTTAATTTCGTTGCCTCGAGGCCTGAAACCCGCGCGATTAAGACAAACAACCCTCCCTGTCTCCTGCCATCGTTCGCGTCAAACTTTGAATATTAATGGGAGAGCACTGGATTAAACGTTCAACCTCCCCTCTTCCATTCTCCTTGCCATTTCCTAGCCTCTGGCCTCTCTGGCTCCCGAATGGAGTGAGGACTCGACTCACGAGCAAAATTTCTATTCCGCGCTAGTTACCGCGTGATCGCTCGGGATTTTCGCACGAAAGCATGTTCGCTGTGTGGCAGTCGAAGCCCCCGAAGCTCATACTCGCCCTCGTGGCGCCAAGGTAGGCCTTGGATGAGAGTAGCGGAGGAAGGCGAGGGGGGGGGGGGGGTGGGGAGGGCACGTATCTTATCGGCTCCCGGAAGTTCCGTAAATCATTCGGGGCACCGCGGGCGTGAAAGAGCAAGCAAGAGAGAGGTAGAGCTAGTGTGGTGGATCTAATGGACCGTTTTACGGAATTCCCTCGACCTCTCTTGCACCTTCTATAACGCGGGGTTAGTCAAGTCACATTTTTCCATCGGAAACGAGAGAGAGAGAGAGAGAGAGAGAGAGAGAGAGAGAAAGCGAGACAGAGGAAGGGAGGTAGAGAGAAAGAGAGAGAGAGAGCAACAGCGTATATAGAAAAATGAAAGAACGCTCGCTCGGGAGAAACGACTTTTCCCTTTAACCCCATTTATGCCTCAGTTCACCCTTGGTATTCTGAAAAATCCATAAAACGACATAAAATAATTCGTAACGACGCTGAGTCTGCGATATAAGGTGAGATACATGGAGGTTGGGTCGATAATCGTTTATTTAGGCGGAGGGATGATAATGGCTGTCGTGGAAATATAGATTGTACTTCTTTGCAGAAAATTAGCCAGCATTTGAATGAAAAAAAGCGTCGAAAATAATATTGAACAGTAAGGAATAGTTGTTAATTATTATTGAAAAATGCTAATAATTGTAAATAAGAAAATTTTACGAAAAAAGTGATTTTCACTTTTTTTTAATGATTACATTCAAAATTATTTTGTCAATAATATCATTTCGAATGGTACTCAATGTTTCTGATATAATTAGTGGATATTCTGGCATACATCAAGAGCATATATGCATATATATATATATGTTATGCTAGATCGATTTTCAAATATAAAAATACGAATGTCAAGTCCTTATTGAAAAAAATAATTATGAATAATTTTTGAAAAATAGATTAATGGCAATAAAAAATAGTTAAATTGACAAATAAATCTCTCATTAATATTGAATATTAATATTCATTCGAAAAACATTAAAAATTATTTTTCATTCGAACGATTAGTCAGCGATATAATTTACGGATAATTATTTCAAATTTGCATCAAACTAATTATATATTTCCAAAATCAATAATATCGTTCATAATAATACAATATCTCAATATATGACCGATTAATCCGCCATAATGCATTAACCGAATTATAACTCTCGCACATATGCACGATAAACTCATCATTCTCGTTTACGCACGTGCGATTTTCATAACATTTCCTCATTTGTAGAATCTGTTATATTTGTTTATAATAATACACATGCACGAAAGTAACATGAAATTATTATCTCACCGAGAGCCACGTATTAATTCCAAACGGAAATAACAAACATTGAAAATCCGAATGTGAAATCGAAAACGAATTTCTCATCTGGACACCAGTGTGTGATGTCGACCTCGTTTTTGTTTTTCCATTTACGGATTGGGCTCCGGCGATAACGGTAGGTGGCTTTCGATTATTTTTATGCACGAATGAAAAGAGATCGCGGGGGAGGGCAGGTTATTTTGATAAGCTAACCGGAACGTTGAATATAAAATACCACGATTGGTGCTTCCCTCCCTACACGTGTACACGTGACGAGATATGCCCACACATCTCGCACAGGATCGAATCACACATCCTTGCGTTCCTCTCGATGTGAATTTGATCGAAATACACTCATAGCCACATACATTTATGGGATATTTCAGATAAAGCGGAGCAATATTTATCCACAAGCTGTTTTCGAAAATCTCATAATATCAGCAGGCTTTGAAAGAGAAATAAAAATAAAAAAATCCGAAAAAAAATATTATTATCTTCCCTTTTGTGGTTTTGTTCAAGAGCATAATTTTCAAACGGGGCCAATACGAAAAAAAAAAATCATTCAGTCAAATCTCATTTCACTCTCTCGTAGAAAAAGTGTATACGAAAAAAATATATTTCTAATTTTAGGAATATTTTACTCATATTTCATGCAAGTCCAAGCTAAATATTTTTATGACATATATTTTACATATTATTTGAAAAAATGTATAGAAAACAATTTACTCTCTATATGTAATTCTTTACTGGAATTCATGTTGGATACAAATAATTCTTCCATATAGTTTTTCCATGCTTTATGTGCTCATATATACGTTTAGTTTATATTTATTATAAATTGTATGTGTACGTTTTAATGGTCTATACACTCGTATATTGTTCCCGTGTGAAAACTGGCAAACACGAGGGAGATGGATAGAGACACGCCCCAGCTCTCCAACCGAATTATCGTTATGGTGGACGAGCATTTGTGTATAACTATTCGGTCAACCTGCTAGACACGTGTGCACTCTACACTTGTTCGCTTCTATATATATATGTACGTATATGGCTCTCTGGTATGTTAGCTGGATCGTCGTACACGTGCCGCACAGCATACTCGATGCAATACATGTACTTATAAATATATACATAAATGTATATCGTGCATACAAAATATATCTGGATCCGTAACAAGTTCGAGTATTTCACCATTGTGGCTATAAAACCCAAACGTACAATTTTAGAGTACTGTAACGTGTACGATATATAAAAATGGAATACACCATATCGTATTTATTCAAGAGCTTGTTCGTGGCACTTGTCACTCGACATAATCCTCCAAATCCTCGAGATCGTTTCTATCCAGCAATTGTTAACGAATTTTAAGTTAATCACGAAAATTCTTCAGCTTTATGAGAATACTGTGAATGTTTATGTACGTAACTGATGAGGATTACATGTACATAATTTTTTTAATTCTGTTTTTCCAACATATACATTTTGGGATTTTTGCGAGCCTTCTCTCGTTCTGCAATCACTCTCTTCCCCTTCATTGTTTTTACAATTTCCTGTATAACCTCCCCCGAATTTTGTCCATAGCGGGCTTGACCCGAGCAACTACATCGATTTTGGATCAGGGCAGACGAAAATTGCGGAAAACTTGTGTGTCGATGCTATATCAACTCTTCTGACAGATTTTTCGTCTTCATACCAGGGAATCAGCAAACTCTGACAAGATATAAACTTTCATTCAGCGATTCAATGGATCGCAGCAAAGGCGCGGCTAAGCGGTCACGGATCCAATTAATGCTGCTTATCTTTGGTGATCGCCACAGCCGCGCCCTGACCGCGGTGCTTATATCGCTCTTGGTTTGTTTTATGCATGGGCATGATCGTTATCAGGAATACATGCACATTGAACGCTTTTGTTCGCCGAATTTTCGATGGAAAATGTCCAAAAACAAAAGAAAGGATTTTTGACGGTTATATTTGTGCTGATGAAACGATCCATTGTAATTTTCCTACACAAAAAAGACAATTACGACAACAGTATAGGAAATAGATTGAAAAATGTTAATCATCTTTTTGAAACTTTTTGAGCTTTATTATAATCCTCGTTAGTCTGTACTGACGGTCTTTTTGTAATATCATCGCGACCTGTAGATTTTCAATGCATTCTTTGATATTTTTGTGTTTGAATGCTTTTTCATTTACCACGAATTCCATTTTTCATCCTTGTTTGACACTTTGAGAAATTCCAAAACGTATGTTTATGAATTACGAATTCACTGGTTTTCTCATAATAATTTGAGTACTTTGAAATGTTCAATTTGCACAGCGAATTAATTAGAGATGAAGATTCGGATGAGAATATTACGTAGAAGGTAGAATGAGAAATTGAATGATAAAGCCCAAAGAGAGCTTGGAGAATTTTGGTTCGTGGCTTTAGTGTGTCACATGGAAAAGGGTCAAGCTGGGAAGTTGAACTGCAGGCCAACGGATCCGGAAACACAAACTCCCTCTCCCGTAGGGCGTTACGAGAGAAGTCTCAAGAGTACGATACTGATGATGATACAGACACAGTCGCTTCACGTTCACCGTGAAAATGTACATCAGTATAGTGACTATATATATATATATATATATATATTTATGTATATACGCGCCATACAGTTAACAGTTGCAAGGATATAGTATTACGAAGCTAAGAGAAGCTATCCAACGAGTGAAGGTATAACATGGAAGAAGAGATTCTCTTCCCAGCGGAGTATCCGACGTAAGATTTATTACCATTCGACCTTCCACTTGGAAGCAGAAACACTGGAAACACCAGTTAGTTATGCTCTTCGTATTATCATGCACACCTGCACGTTCTTCTTTGCACACAATTGAAGAGTTGACCTCCTCTTCCTCTGGACCGAAACAGAGATGACCACAATTCAGATTCAAAACCATCGAAAATTATTTCAGGACGAAAATAATTCAATCTCATCGTCATGGAATAATAACAAGTATTAATTAAAAATAATTTCTTGATCAATTTTTGAAACAGGCAACAAGTAAATTTAAAAAAATGAATTATAAGAAGTAATTATTGCAAATTATTTGTTATTCTTCGAACCCTTTTTTCACAAAGATTTTTTACTCATGGCTGCCCATCGGATGAAAGAGGTATGCTTTTCACTGTTGGGCCGTTGACGTCACTTGGTTCATGCCACTCATTTTTTCCATCATTTCGCGTTTTACAGTCGGAAGTTTAAAAAAATAAAAAAAATATACAAATTTTATACAAATGAATCATCATATTTAAGATTTTCTTCGTACTGAATTAATTTCTAATTATTTTTCTAGTAGAATGTCGTTACTTATTTTGTTTATTTTTTTTTTTAATCAATATATCAGCATTACTCGAGCATCTAGTACTCAAGTACAATGACAGTCGTCGTAAACTTGGGTGAACCAATATATACCTCAAGTTCAAGTAGGGTGTAGGTTGGACATGCCCGTAGTCGTCAGAATCGTAAAGCGAACGTGCACAGCATTAATCGATGACCGCCGTGTCCGTTTCAGTTCGTTTCGGTCCGTTAACGATCGCGTATTCGCTTCCGGCGGAACCCAGAGAGAGAGAGAGAGAGAGAGAGAGAGAGAGAGAGAGAGAGAGAGAGAGAGAGAGAGAGAGAGAGAGAGAGAGTCTGCGGCCTCGTGCATTCCCAGCCGCGTGTTAACCCTGATGTCGTGTATAGTTCACGTCAGCTCTCTATGCCATAGGCACTAAATCGTACCTAATATACTTGACCATTGTTCCGAGATTCGATCGTACATGCATGCCGAAACAGCAAAATGACATCTTACTAACTAGCGTTCCATTGCCAACTAGCAGCAGGCAAATTGCGGCAGAATTATTCACAAACGAGAGAACAAACATGCGTGAGAGCCAATGTAAAGATAGCCATTTGCAAAAAAAAATAAAAAAAAACCATTCAGAATAATTTTATTATGAATAGAATGAAAATAAAAATTGATTCTAACAATTAGAATGGATTTTAATTAATCATTCTATCGTATCGAATATCAATAATTATTCGTGATTAATTTATGATTAATTAATTAATTGTTTGAGAAAAATAATAATAATATTTTTTCGAATGGCACGAAATAATTTGGATTCTTTTATAATTTAAAATAATTATTGATGGTTTTTTTTTTAAATTAAATATTTCCCTGTATGATTTTGTCGTGTGAAGGGTGCTCGCTCATTTGTAAATTAATGGAATTTCTCTCTAAGGAGGGGTGGCAGGTTCATAAGGGACACGAAGATTCAGGTTCAAGGGGACATGTAATGTTCGTCAGTGAAATTCCTCCAACGTCTTTGCACGATCTTTAAAAAGATCTTGATAAATTTTATCACACTTTGAATGTTGTCGACTTTGTCGAGAATTTTTTCTGTGACTTTAAACAAAAAGGCTTAGCAAGAAAGATGATAAAAATTTTCCTATTGACAAATATGCCACGTTAGACATTTCATCTCATTCCTATGGAGTTTTCATACATTCGCCTAGATTGTAGGCTGGAAAGTTTCATTACTTTTCGAATTTGTCGTTTTATTATTCTAACATATTTTTTTACAAAACTCTTTTTAGATCCACAATTCTTTTCACTCCACAACCCAGTTAAGTCCATTGTAGTTGGCACTCGAGCGCCAACTAATCTTATTCCATGAGATTAGCAATTGAATCATCAGAATTAAAGTTAATCAATAGAACTGATTAGTCTTGAGTAAAAAATGATGGTCTATGATTGATCGACCAAAAAAGTCAACCAACTAGCACGATCTTAGATTCATGGTTGGCTTCACCATACAATTTGTCAAATTACCAGACACCATTAATAATTTCTAAAGTGAATCAAAAGTCTAACAAATTCCAGCAAAGTTCAAAGTTCACCAAAAGTTTTGGTGGAACTTTGGTAGATTTTGGCAAGTTGCGTGGACTTGGTTAGCTTTCCGCAGAATTTATTAAGGCCTTCCCACCCGACCCGAATCATTTCGGTTGATCTGTACATAATTTTTCAGATCAGTACGTTAATCAATGCAGCTGATTAGCTGCTGATAAGCTGCAATGATTAACAGTTAATTAATGCTCAGCGGTTGATTAAACGTGTGCACCATTATTCTGAATTCAGCTTTTTCAAATTAATACTCTTCGTTTGAACTAAATAAATTTCTACGATATCCTCTCATGTATCCAAATAATCATCCTGCATTGCGTACAGAAATATTTATCACAATTTCTACAAATAGTGGCACAATCGTTGGACAATAAAATTTCTCCGAAAAATATTTTTGAAAAATAAATAAAAATAATCCATTACAGAAGAGAATTTAAGATTGTGAACAAGCCCTTGATCTTGTCTCATATCAACTCTATCCCTGTCTCCCGGCGGAGTTCTCTCTATAATTACTCGGCAACTTCATTTGAAGCAATAAATTTACCGTGTCAAAAGTAATTTCCTCTGCAAGATCGTACATTCTTGTCGACCGGAGGTTCCTTGTCAAATGTCTTCGGCTCTTCATTCCAGCTATTTGCTCATTTTTTGTCATTTGTTTTCAAATTCCCTGTTCTCTCTTTCTTTCTGTCGACCAAGTCGCTGCTCATTCTCTCGTTCGTGTCCCAACGGTGTTCACCCTTCGTCGGAGCATGAATTCGCCGGGGAAATTACTTCCGTCGTGGAAGCCTCGGAGGTCTCAGGGGCCGATATGCTGTACGGCGTTTGTGTTCTCATACGAGTGTGTGAGTGTGTGTGTGTGTGTGTGGGTTTTACGAGTACGAATCCATGCGAAGTTTGTCAGTGCTGACGCTTGTGTCCGGCATTATAGTACGTATATCTATGATGAAAAAAAGAAAAAAAAAAAGAAAAGAGGAAAGGAGAGAGAGAGAGAGAAAGAGTCAACTGCAGCAGAGTGACCTACATAGATATACTCGAAATCTGAAAAAACAGAATCCACTCCACGACATATCTCGTTTTGGCCTCCGCCTCTTTTCCAGCGTCTTTTTTTTTTACTTCATCCCAGCCATGCTTTCTCCAGTCGTCCATATATACTCTCCTCAAGATTGCTCTATGTCCAGCCGTATATCTGTATCATTACTTATACGTCTACAGGAACTGGACGGGATTCTAAAGTATCGGACGTACTATGTCCATTCCTTTCTGGCATGCTCCTCTGCCTGACCATTATCTGTATCCAGATACAACTGGTACTACACACATATATACAGTGAGCTCGTACATGTATGCTTGGCAATCGTTCCCATCGATTGTACCTCGTTTGGCCAACGTTCACGAATTCATATAGGGGAATTTCCGAGCCAAATTGATCAACTTCTGAGATCCTCGCACTCTTCGATTTGGTTGACGGTTTTTTTTTTGTAAGCTTGTCACGGGGTATAAAAAAACATGAACATTTTTTTTTCTACTTTTATTCGAATCTTCTTACTCAATTATGATTATTGAGAAAGGTGGGGAAAAAATTTTGTCGCTGAGATATCAATCTTTTTTTTTGCTTTTTTTTTTGCCAATATTCGATTTCGTTTCTAATTTTGTTTTCCCAATAAGATGGCCGCTTCGGATGATTTACAAAATGTTTATGTCGAGAAGACTTGTGAGAATTTTTCTACGAAGATATTTTTTTATTCCTCTAAATCTATGGGCATGACTGTTATGCTGAATTGTTGGTTAATTTCGCATAGAATGTCCCATAGATGTGTGGTAAGAATGTGTATCAAAGGGTGGTACACCACACCCAACTCAACACGAAGACCCAACGATGAATACTACAAATATAGGCGAATTGAAACGTGTTCACGAGTTTGTCCTGGCTTGTAAGGTATAGAAAGAGAGAAGAAGGGAAGAAAAATGGTTGAGGCCACCGACGAGGGTAGAATCGTCGTCCAGCTTGGTGCAGTTTGGCTCGCACAGTTGAGGAGAGCCGCGACTGACGTTATCAAGAAAGCTCTCGAGGAGGGTCAACCAAGCTCGAACTATCGTTATACCTCGTCCTCGGACTTTTCCAATCGAGGTTAAAGTCCCTCCTTCTCTCGCCCCCTTTTCGTCTAGCTACTCGTTATCGGGTTGCTACCAGACGCTGGACGCGATTACTCCGAGACCGATTCGAAACCGGCGGAGGTAGAGGAAAAGGACTGCAGTCCATTCTTGATTATCAAAGGTTGTTCTGTTGTCGATTTATCGCTTGCTGCAGTGTATATAGATCGACATGAAGGCAATTCAAGAATCAATGAACGATCTCTCATGTATTTGTTTTATACTTGAAATTGACACATTTGAGTATAAACTCGTGACATCATACGAAGAATTAAATTTATGGCGTTTACGTCTCATGTGACTAGCCGAGCTCTCATAAACTAGCCAGTATATTCAACATTTTACGAGAACGAAAGTGCAGAAAAATACAATATTGTAACTTGAATCAAATTCCATCACGATTCCATCACGTCCAACCCAAACATTATGTGTATGTGTCAATTCACTTAATGGAATTCTCTTCGCAAAAATACGTCACTAAACTAATGAAAGCTTTCATTATAGACTGAATTTTTAATTCTGAGATAAAGATAAAGATTCAGTGAATCGGAATAAACTGATGTTGAGAACGTTGGATTTAGTTTTAAAACACCCAAGTGTCAAGTTATCAAGATGATTTTTTTTCTATGAGAGACAATATGTGCTTGCTGCTTCGAGAATTTCTTGGTTCAAAAGTCAATGCCGACGACATACCATGCAAAATTACCGATCAAATTTCACTGCTTCAAGATACACAGTGCACACACACACACATACCCATATACGTTTACATAGATATATAGCGACGTGCAGTATTGAAATTCCCATAAGACCAGTAACCCACATGGTACAGCCGGCCACGCACGATATTATACGAAGCAAGTCGTGTTATAGGCGGTACCACGATGTGCCTACGAGCTTCGAGCAACCGCGACGATCGGATATATCCAGGATCAACTCACATACACACACACACACACACACACACACACACACACACACACACAAGAACACACACGTGATGCGCAAGGCAAGAGCTTCGGGATTCTAGTCAACCATATATATATGTATATATGGTTGACTAGAATCCCGAAGCTATATATATATATAAAACAACCATTTGAGACACATTCCATTCCGCCCCATTAGCGATCGTTAAGGAACGCGAGAACCGCTCGTATATATGTATATATAATATACACGAAAGAGATTGAAGGTACACAGCGATGGGATGCAAAGGGATATAGAGTTACATGTAGCCTTCCAAATGTTGTCACACCTGGGAGACAAACACGTTGCAGTGATTGGTTGATTGACGAACGACGAGAATCCAATAAAATAACATTTCAACTATATTGGCGAAATTCGAGAACATTTCGTTCGTGTGTTCTAATCTGTTTTTGCAGATGGCCGGAAGCTCGGCGTTGGGATGATTTGAAATTTAAACCGATGCCTAAAAGTTTAATCTGGTGGGGAAATTTTTTTCACTCGTCACAATATCAAAATATAAAAAAATTCATTTTACACCATTGTTGATTTTTTTCGAAATTCTCAGAGAAACATTTTTTAAAAGCTATACCGATTTTTTAATAGGAACATTTTTTTAACTTAAAGAATTTCATTCTGAAAAAACAGTTTATAAAAAAATATATACGTATATAGTATATTTGCGAAAATCCGAGTCCATTGGAGAGTTCGAGCAATGGGATAAAAAGTGATGGATCAAAATTGAGGGGTCATGATCGATGTTCATTGAGTTTTCATAGAATGCCCGATAACGTGTACTATATATGCGCATGCGTATCTATGAGCTTGTTTTTATAGACTTTTGTTCGCACTAAATTGAAATATTTATGTTCGTGTTAACTGCGTCAAACGCGAACGTATATTTGAAAAATTAACTAATGGCGTTTATGCGACTAGAAATCGCATTTAAGTGAGATTTTAGTATGGTAGTGAAGATAATGCTGGCAGAGCTAGCGAATTGGGGTGTGAGCCGGTGTGGGTAAATTGAACCTCTTACATATGTTTGACAATTTATACGCGAACCTCAATATCTCAATCTAGCATGAGGTAAAGTCCGCGTAAAGAAACTCTATGTCTTCTTACGTATGTGTAAGCACTTAAATTCGTTGACAGATTCTTTCAGTATATTTATTTATATATATTTATATATATTTGTATATATTTATATATATTTATATATATTTATATATATTTATATATATTTATATATATTTATATATATTTATATATATTTATATATATATATATATATACTATGATCTACATGTAGTGTAGACGCGGTCATGTATAAATGGTATCTAGTTCTGAAGCACGTATAGGCTGAGTTGGCTGGCGAGCTTCCAAACTAATACCCTCCCAACAATCGAACCACCCTTTACTCCCTTCCCTGATATACATTACGATACATATAGCTCGACGAGGCCTATCCACCGTATCCGACGACTCCGGCAGCTTGACTCGGACGGCGATATTGCACCGCTCGCGTTTGCTCTACCATACAATCCGAATAAATCGAGAGTTGATACGAAACAGGAAAAAAAAAAAAAAAAAACTCCCCTAAGAGTATAAAACCTGCTTACTACCAACACGTACTAAAATCCTACAAAACGATTGGAGACGAGTAAATTCTCGACAATGTAGTCGATAAAAATATGATGATCGGAATATTTACGAGAAAAATAAAATCAATAGTCAAAATTAAACAGAGATATTTAAATAATGTTGATCAAGATGTGTCAAATTATATTAGCTCTGTCAAAAGTGACATTCTCATTTTCTTTTGAGAATAAATTTTGCATCTATTACATGTAATTTAAAACAACGAAAAAAAAAAAAAAACAAAAAAACAAATGACCGATATTTATGCAGATGTATTCAAAAATTTGTATGCGAAATTATGTTCATCTCGTCAAAAGTCAATTTTTTTTTTTAATCTGCTTTTGCTGATGAATCTCGTGTGTAGTATACCGAGTGATTTATTAAATATATGCACATGTGTAATTAAAAATAAATTCGGTGGTCTGATTTTCCTCGTACTTCAAATCGAATATTCATGCCAATAGAACTCATGCTGATAGACCTGGATTTCTGGGATTTGTTCGGTCCCTCCCATACTCTGAGCCGAATTTATCTCATTAAATCGGTAACCAATGAATCGCATTTATATGTACGACTGGCTAATCTATGTATGAGCCTACGCATCAATCGCTTTTGAGAGCTGGTCAATTGAGGCGTGATCTTGACTGAGAGAAGCGAAAATCGACCAACCCATGTATAGTTATGTACCTCTGCGGTAATATAATCGTATTAATAGTCGGTGAAATTGTGTATTACGCATGTTCATTGTTTGATTAATTGGGCTACGCGTTTTGTTTATTTATTTATTTATTTTCCACTGATTTTCAAAGTTTATCCGTTTTTCCTAATTTTTCCAAACCGATTTTCAAACTTTTTTCACGATCGGTATAAAATAAAAATATCGTAAGGACCAAAAATGACATTCTCAGATACTGACTTTTTAAATCACCATAGATCGATAGTAGTTCGATCAAGTAATAATTACTTAACTTTTCTTTTTTTTTTTTATAGTCTTGTCCAATCAAGACAGTCGCGTCACTCATATGGAATTGCAAAAAGTTTTTGTTATCGAAATTTCAATAATTTATTGGCAAACATCACCCGAGCTAAAAAACTCCAGTAAATAAATTTTTATTCTTTCTATAAGTGACTTGGGACCTCGAGACGTTGTTGCCTCTTGATACGAGGCTAAAAATGCTTCGTTTTTTTTAATTACTTCTCACGTCGCTTAATACATAGAGCCACGCATTTCAAAACTTTGGTCTCGGCTTCGGCAGTAAAAACAAAATGAACTTTGTTGTCCTCGATTATACAATAATAAAGCCGACTGCGTAGCATACATACGGTACGAATGTGATTGTTGATCTGGTTGTCCAGGATATATATCTAGCGTGGGTCGAACGAGATCGTCGTTACGTAAGCACGATCCAAAATCACGATCAAACGGTGTGCAAGCGGCAATCTGGTACACATATTTGCGTGTACTATACACTCAACAGAGGCATGTGAAGCTGATCATATACTACCAAACAACCCGTATGGAATATATATATATATATATATATATATATATATATATATATATATATGTATATGTATATATTCCACAGCAGTAGGTACGTGGGAACGTGAACGGCCGGTGGCGAGAGATCTGGCCGAGTTTAGAGGAGACGAATGAGAGATTGGAGTGAGAATTGGTGTTGGCTAGAGGTGTATATAGAGCCTCGTCGAATCGACCGAGAAGCGAATGGCAATCGATCCCGCGGGAGAATGCTGAATGTTTGCCATGCACTGGTAATGGTTAATGTACCGATGTCCAGTCGCGGTGACAGAGTGAGAGTGTGAGATGGTAGTTTTGCGACGATGGTGTACAACACGTTTCTAGTCTCTAGTCGGAGCTTAAATATATATATATATATATATATATATATATATATATATATATATATATATATATTAGTACGTGTTTGTGTATGTATGCAGATGTTCATGTCGCGATACCGCGGTTATAACGGAGGGTTACCTCTGATATCCGCGGCAAGCCACTTTGAGCGGTCAGATCATTGCCATCATCCACCCTGACCACGTATTTACTTCCATAAATTTTCCTATATGTATCCACCGCCACCGTGTACAAGAATTGGGCGGGGTTACACAAGCACTCGAGTACATTCTCACACAGGCAGTCACATACATTCACACGCAACTATAATAGCTGTGCTTTTATTTATATTATAATATATTGTATATAATATATAAAATATAATAATATAAACTAATAATTAATAATATATAATAAACTGTTATATGAGTTATGAAAAAAAAAATCTGGGCATTGTTATTTGAAATAAATAGTCCCAAATACAGCTAAATGCCAAATAGAGTGTCAATTTAATAAATAATCAATCAGTCAAAATACTGAATTTATCTAAAAAATTAATTATTTTTCATTATAACTTGACACAAGTATGTGTTTCATCTATAGCCGCAACTATTGGTAATTTCTCTACGTAAATTATAATATATATATTATAATATATTATATATAATATATATATTATAATATATTATATATAATATATAAAATATAATAATATACGAGGAATAATATTTTATAAACTGTTATATGAGTTATGAAAAAAAAAAAATCTGGGCATTGTCATTTGAAATAGATAGTCCCAAATACAGCTAAATGCCAAATAGAGTGTCAATTTAATAAATAATCAATCAGGCAAAATACTGAATGTATCTAAAAAATAATTATTTTTCATTATAATTTGACACAAGCGTGTGTTTCATCTATAGCCGCAACTATTGGTAATTTCTCTACGTAAATTATAATATATATATTATAATATATTATATATAATATATAAAATATAATAATATACGAGGAATAATATTTTATAAACTGTTATATGAGTTATGAAAAAAAAAAAATCTGGGCATTGTCATTTGAAATAAATAGTCCCAAATACAGCTAAATGCCAAATAGAATGGCAATTTAATAAATAATCAATCAGGCAAAATACTGAATTTCTCTAAAAAATTAATTATTTTTCATTATAACTTGACACAAGCGTGTGTTTCATCTATAGCCGCAACTATTGGTAATTTCTCTACGTAAATTATAATATATATATTATAATATATTATATATTATATATAAAATATAATAATATACGAGGAATAATATTTTATAAACTGTTATATGAGTTATGAAAAAAAAAATCTGGGCATTGTCATTTGGAATAAACAGTCTCAAATACAGCTAAATGCCAAATAGATTGTCAATTTAATAAATAATCAATCAGGCAAAATACTGAATTTCTCTAAAAAATTAATTATTTTTCATTATAACTTGACACAAGTGTGTGTTTCATCTATAGCCGCAACTTTTGGTAATTTCTCTACGTAAATTGATCGTCGAACGAACGTTAATAATACACTGTGGAGTGTCTGAAATGAAAAATAAGGATTTTCGTAATGATCGACTTGGGACTTTCTAATGGCTAACGATTATAATCTATCATTTTGAATTTATCTGTGGCACGTCCTATGTTTATCGTCTGGTTATTACAAATTTTATTATTCAATGTCGAGTTGTGAGTAGCTGCGGACTGGTATAAAATCACGTTCTCTGTATATATACCTCTCGTCAAGCCTTTTTACCGTTGCTGATCAATCGATCATTCATTCGCAATCGTTTGAATCACTTTGCCGTTTCTCGATCTCACATTTGACCTCGCTAAATCGAAATGTAGATCATTTATTCTCGACTAACACCTTTGCCGAAATATACACATGAAATTTCTGTACAGAATTGATGACCGGGGCAAAATGAAATAGGCTCTTCGGGTGGGTAACGTAGCCTCGAAAAAGATGTCGATAGAAATGGTAGGATTGACCAATGACCTCCCTATTTTCTAGGGGATCAAGTCTCAGTTCATAGTGCATACATAAATTTACAACGAATAAAGTTGAAGAATATTATGAAATTTACGCGAAGTTTTTTTTTTTTTTTTTAATGAGATTAAATAAGAAGAATATTGCCAAAAATAAATCTTTATTAAAAGATTTATTTTTGGCAATATTCTTCTTATTTAATCTCATTAAAAAAAAAAAAAAAAAAAACTTCGCGTAATTTCTGGTAAACGATGTCCTATGGTGATTAAATCTACTTCCAGTCGTTTTGGAGGTATGAATTTTTGAATATTAATTATACTTAATTCAAATTCAATTACTTTGATACCTTGGATGCTTTTCGTAATTCTCGTAACGATCGTTTTTTTTGAAACTTATAAATTTCCTCACTGAATAATTTAGAAATCCATACATATCCATCATCAACGAGATATAGCCTAGAATTTGCATTTACAACTCAGATTAGAGACTAGGAAGCGATTGGTCAGTTTAGGGCATCGAAAAAAATTGCCATGTCCCATTTTGCCCCGGTATTTCTTCGTACCCCGCTAACGATTATATCCTACATATTAGGTATGTATATAAATGTATAAATCATTCGGCCATAGTTCTATGTTGAGTGTGGCGCTTGATAGGCCCCACAGGGTTTGTGCGAGTACCTTGCGGAATTATATATCACAGAGTTCGTAATGTACGAATGCATAACTCGTATCCAATTTATTTTTTTAATTCCTATAACAAGAAATATCTTGACAAATGTTGTCCGGTGAACATCACGCGAAATAAAAAAAAAAAATTGCAACGAAATAATTGTGAATAACTATTGTAAAAATGCATCACAATATTTATCATAAAATAATAATCGTCTTAAATTTATTCTCAATAATTATTCAAAAAAAGCATAATATTTTTTTAACGACAATTATCAGCAATCATTTTGTCGGAAAATTATTTTTTCATGATGTTTCATTCTAATAGCATGGATTTCTGCTCGAGAATTTTGTTCCCCAAGACATAATTTCGTATACTCGTAGCGCCCGCTTTTGTCTTCCTATATTAACTTTTCATATCGCCGCTTTATAAACTTTTCATTGACCCTTATTTCAGGTGCAATCGAATATGGAACTTTCGAGGTAATCTCGTTACAATCTATTTTTGAAGAGGAGATATTTGACGAAATCTCGTAAATGCCACAGTCATTGATTTTTTTTTCGCTGTTGATATCACTTTTTATTCGTGGTCTCGAGGTGATAAGAGTAGAATCGAGAATGGAAAAAGTGTCGGCTAAAGAAAAATATCGAGTAGGAAGTATGCACGAAGGGTAAAAATCGAGAGGTATATAAAAATGAATCGGGGGCCAAAAAAGACGAAACAGTAAAAAGTACTCGTGAGATATTTATCGCGAAAAAAGTGTTACAAAACTGGACAACGCCGGAAATTGATGGAGGAAGGAGGCAAAAAAGAGAGATCGTCCGGAAATAGGTGAAAGATGAAAAAAAAAAAAAAAATGTCGATAGAACGTGTCGTGGCTTTTCTGGTCACGAGTCGTGGGCGCGCAAAGGAAAAAAACGTCGCTAGGAGAAGTTCGGGGTAATATGGAACGTTGCGCTGGGGAGTTGAACCAATAATGAAGAAAATCGAAATAGACTCATTTTTTCGATATATACGTCAGGATGGAAGCAACTTCCGATTCTGATGAGGTGGCTGCCGGTCTTCCTTCTTCTCTCTCCCTCTCCCCCCCCCCCCCCCCTCTCTCTCTCTCGTTCGTCCACGATACCGGGATCTAACTTTTTTACACTATTTTTTATGCCGGGAGCAATGCTGCATTCCTCTCTCGTTGCAATCGTAATTTTCATCACTCCCTCGCGTACATTTTTTAATTTTTTCATTTTCCTGCTGTTGTTCGCAAGGTTTTTTCCATCCGCTCTCTCTCTCTCCCTCTCTCTCTAGATAGTTATTCGCTCTCGATAATCTTGCTTCTTTTTTGTATTCCTATATTTTTCTGCACCCTTGATTCTCCGATTGAACGGAAATTCATTTGTGACTGCACTCTCGCGCGATGGGAACGATCGAATCTCGATTAATTAACCGAATCGTCGGGCTGTGCGAAACTCGATTATCGCCTCGCGAGAGCGATATATGGATATATATCAATTCGAATTGCAGAGAGACGAGAGGCTCAGGAGAAACGAAAAAAAAAAAAAAAATCGAAATCCCAATATCGTCGTTTTGCTCGAGTAAATCCACTGGCATACTCGATGACGTTGATTTTTTTTTTCCACATCGTCTCGTCTGAATAATCCGCGGTTCAGGGGTACAAAAAAATCCTGTTAAACATTTAGCGATTCGATCTCTTTTTGTGCAACAAAAACTTCTTTTTAGGTCAACATTAAAATCGTCCCACTCTGATATCTGACTAAAAAACATTTATTATCTTTGCAAGGTTTTTTTTTCGTATTATTCCATGTTTTTTTTTTAGCTACAGTGCCTTGTTTTAATTCAAAATCATAATTAAATATTTCGTGCGGATGTAAAATTCTTCAAAAAATTTCTGTTTATTTCAATAAATGAAAAAAAAAAACATATATTTTTAAGCATGGAATGGTATTTAACAACCGTGGATCAAAATCGAGAAGATCGTGGTCGGATATTTGTCGTATGGAATGGCTTATAGCGTGCAATTACTCAAACTCTCGTAATCCCAATATTGGTATTTGGTGGCTTCCCAGTAAATCTTTCATAATAACTACACGAAGTGGAACCTGTTTATACGAAAGTTTGGTGAACTGTAGCAAGCTAACTGGATGGTGGTATGAGGCAACGAGCAAGCGATAAGTCTGCAAGAAACGAGAATGAGAAATATAGACGAGTTAAGAAGTGCAAAAGAGCGAGTTAAAATTAATTGCGAATAATGATCGTAGAAGAGAAAAATAAGCGATCAAGGCAGCGTGTATAAAAAAAAAAAATTAAATGGTCTTTTACTTGCTTCCAAAAACGAACTATTTTGTTGAACTGAAAAATGACAAAAATTGAATGAAAAAGCGTTTAATTCCACTCAGAAAAAAAAAAAGATTCTCTAGCCTAGCTTATTTTCCGAAAAATTTATTTATTGAAAGGAAATTGAAATTATGGTAAAATAGTAGATGGTCGATTTTATGCTTCCTCGTCCTCGATCGTGATTCTCTGAGGGTTAGGTATAATATATCTATTTCTTCACACGTAGAGATTAATTTATGTATATATGTATATTGATAAATATTTTGATTATAAATAGATATATGATGAGAGAAAAAATATATTTTCTTATATCTATACAATATGTATCTATATATGTATAAGGGCAGAGAGAGAGAGAGAGAGAGAGAGAGAGAGAGAGAGAGAGAGAGAGAGAGAGAGAGAGAGAGAGAGAGAGAACAAAAAAGGTTTTATTTAAAGTAAGTATAGCTATCACAGTCGGCAAGTATATGACGAATGAAACGGTACGGTTGGTAAGTCTTTTCGTTCGACTCATACCAGTCATCCAAGGGAGCAGCTTTGTAGGGCTCAACCGCCTCAACCATCCACAGTGACGCCCGACGAGCATTTTGCCGACACAGTACGTACTCGACGTTAAAACGCTTCTCTCGCGAGCTTCTATGAGTGTGCTTTCTGATGCCTCGTGCTCTTTCTCCCGTTCTCTCACTGGAGTAAGCGCGGGGAGGGAGAAAACGAGGCACCAGAAAGCACACCCGTTAAGGAGCACTATTGGTCCGGTAGGAGCTTCGTCGTCGAAAGAACTCTCACTCACGGTCCTCGTCCTCTCTGTAGTCGAGTCTGAGCCATTACTCGCTTTCTTCCCTGTGACTGCCTTCACTAGTGTCGCTGTTACTACTACTACTACTGCTCCTAGTAGGAGTACAACTACTACTATTAATACTAATACTACTAATACTACTACTACTACTACTACTACTACTACTACTACTACTACTACTACTACTACTACTACTACTACTACTACTACTACTACTACTACTACTGCTACTACCTACTACTACGACTGCTACTACTGCTGCTATATATATGTGTACTGGTACTAGTTTTAGAGTTTGCGAGTGGCCAACGAGTTTTAAGACGAAGCGAGGTGCCGAGGCAGAATCCAACTAGAGCTTTTTCTACTTCTCCTTCTCTCTTTTATATACCTTTTCCTCTGATGTTTCGGTTTCTCTGTCACGCTAGTTTTCTCTCTCTCTCTCTCTTTCTCTCGTATTACACTCTTGTTTTTTTCAATCCACTCTGGCACCGTTTAGGATAACGCTCCACTATCATTTATTTTTCAAATGCAGCCTGCATTTCGCATGATGAGAAAAAAAAAAATTAATAGTCAGAATACGGATATTTGCATTTAGATTGAGAAGCTGAGTAGGTGAAAAGTAGACATAATTTTAAGGAAATGGTAAAAAAAAAATATCTTTCCAGAGATGATTGACATTTCGGCACTTTGCTCTTTACATATTTATCACATAAAATGGTTCATCAATCCACGAGTTCAAAGTTGATTTAAATTCAATAAAATATTTTCGAAATATTAGACAAATTTTTATCGTGCACAATGGCATTTGTGAAAGATAATCAAATAATTTAGTTAATTTAACAAACGCGTATTTTGACAATAATATCTTACTACTGTAAATTATCACCGGAATAATTATTTGAATAAATATTATTTATTTTACGACGTACTCGGGCTTTATGCTTTTTCTCTTGAAACGTCACCATTAAAATGGCATGTCACTGGATTTTTTCACACCTGGAAATTAAATTTTAGCGAAGATCTTCTTTGAATAGAGAAAATAACACGAAATCTTGGGGTTTTTTTCATGTTCATCGACACAAAAGCTCTCTCTCCCTCTCTCGATTATATATTCTGTGCACCGTCGCTATTTTACCATAGCTATTTTTGGATAGCGGTTATGGGGAAATTGAAAGAGCGGCAGTGTCGCTTAAATATCGAAAAACGCCAGGACCAGGAGCGGCCAGATAAAGAGAGTGATTGCAAGTATATGATTTCCCAGTATGATCGATACCGTTTCTATATCAGGCTTTAGTATCAGAGTCTAAAAAAAGTAACAAAATCTCCGCTCAGGTTTTCATTTTCAACCATTATACTCGTTCGTTTTTAGCATTTGCCCGGACGTTTCATTTTTTTTTCCTCTCTTTTCTACATAGCTGTCTACCTCACTTTCCGGTACATAACAGCCTCTAACGGGTTTTTTTTTTTCGAATCACCACAAACGAGCAATGCGACAAGTGAATTTGATCGGGGCTAGTGATTTTGTGCTAGAATTCATCCGTGTGCATGTATGCGCGTTGGGTTTCGCGAAAATATAGTCTGACTCATATATATATATATATATATACAAAATGTATTTATTGCTCCATTTCTCTTTCTCGCAATTCATCGATCATGTTTCTTCTCACTCTGCGATATCAGTTGAAACCACGATATATACGACCGGACCGCAATCTCCATTAGCAGGTGAAATTTTATCAGCGACTACTCGACGCCATCGAACTACACACACAACGATGTGAATTTTGTACCTTCATATCGAGGCCGAAGCCGACTGGTACATACATAGGTGAGTTTCGAATATTCCATCGGACTGTATCTAGCCCCTCTCTTTCTCTCTTTTCCAATTGCATCCCTATAATACAGAATTATATAACAAGAGTGAGGTATTGAAGAGAGTAGACGATTACGTCGCTCAATTATACTGGGCAATTGATATCATATCAAAATACATATATAGCTATAGAAATGTGTGTTAGTATGAACTGCAGCTGCAAGGTGTATGTGCGTGTGTGTGTCTGCGTTATGCATTGTGGAAAATTCCTCCTTTCGCATATTTTCATATAAAGATATATTTGTCATTGGTATATTATGCAATATAATATTTCGTAATAAATAGGTGAATTTCCATTGAAAACAGAGGGATGGGCATCATTTGATTAAAGAGAACCACACAGACTACGAATATTTTTAGGAAATGAATATCAGTCTTCGATATAAAATAATAGATGTTACAAATTATTCTTGATTATTCGAAAATTATCGTTATTTTTATATTTTCACGATAATCATTGCAAATGCTTTTTTGTTCTTACAGTAGATTCTGAATAATGTTTATTTATGATTGATACAAAGATATGACACATACTTCAATTTATTATTGAAGGGATCAAAACCCCAGCATATCCGTTCCATATCAACTCTGATAAAACCTACAAAATATCGACTGCATCAAGCAGTTTAGCTTTGTGCACATTTCCCAAGAGGCAGATACCCGCGAACGTACGACGTCTTCAGAGATTCTTACAGGGTTGAAGCGAAGTTTTATCGTACATTTGGAACTCTGAGGATACAAAGACAGAGCGAGAGAGATATAGAGACAGACAGGGTGAGAGAGAGAGAGAGAGAGAGGAAGAAAGTAAGAAGTCTCTCGGAACGAAAGTGAGGATGGGGAACTCACCGTATCGAGGCTAGAGGGTTACAGTACGTCGGCATACCGTGAAAACTAACTTACTAAGACGCGAAATCTCAAACCCTGCTGAGATCTCTCGAACGGGCTCAATGTAACTGTCTTTCTGCTCCTCTCCGTATATATCTTTGTTTCTCGTTTTGTTCGTTTTCCTATCCTCGACTCGTGCTGATGCTCCGCTGCACTTGTGGATAGCAAGGCGCACCAAGTTTGTCAGATACCCCCGAGAACGCTCCGGTATACGTACAGGCGCCTTTCCACGATTAACCACGACCAGTGGCGGAGCTACACAACCTCCGTTGCTTCTCGACTGAGATCTCTCGTCTCTCTTTCTCTCTCAGCAATACGAGATTCTGGAGAATCTTAACTCTCGGGTTTCCTCGGTGGGATCGTTCGCGCGTATCCCACGGGATCGTGAAATCAACTGGGCTAAACGGGTCAAATGGAGAAGTTCGTATGTCGTCTTAGTTCTACGTACAGTCAAAGTCCTCACAACTTAACTGGTTAGAACCAAATTCGTTTTGACATTTTTCATTCCCTTCCAGTTCTCACTGTAAATAGCAGACGATTTAACGTACGTCAAGCTTGGTGAAGGATAAGCCAAATATATATATATATATATATATAAATATATGTATATTATATATAGAGACGACATGGTTATGACTATATATATATAACATGCCAGCCATGCCATATTTATCCGTGATCGCGTTTTTTTTCTTCTTTCTCTTATGCCAATGGGAAAATATACCGTGACGTCATAGTTGCGATGACATAATGGGGAAAGACCACAAGACGTGTTTGTGACATCGTATGAACAAAATAAAACGCAATATCATCATTATCCCTAGAGCTACAGCATTGATTTTGGTCTCAATTAAAAGATAATTAAAAATTACGTTTCACAACTACCTAGAAAAATCTTCAGGATGATACAATTGATTTAATAATCGAAAAACAATTTTACTAAATGTGAAAAAGGGCCATATTACGTAAAAGATAATAAAAAATGACGTTTCACAACTACCTAGAAAAATCTTCAGGACGATATAATTGATTTAATAATGCAGAAACAATTTTACTAAATGTGAAAAAGGGCCATATCACGTAAAAGATAATAAAAAATGACGTTTCACAACTACCTAGAAAAATCTTCAGGATGATATAATTGATTTAATAATCCAAAAACAATTTTAGTAAATGTGAAAAAGGGCCATATCACGTAAAAGATAATAAAAAATGACGTTTCACAACTACCTAGAAAAATCTTCAGGATGATATAATTGATTTAATAATCCAAAAACAATTTTAGTAAATGTGAAAAAGGGCCATATCACGTAAAAGATAATAAAAAATGACGTTTCACAACTACCTAGAAAAATCTTCAGGATGATATAATTGATTTAATAATCGAAAAACAATTTTACTAAATGTGAAAAAGGGCCATATCACGTAAAAGATAATAAAAAATGACGTTTCACAACTACCTAGAAAAATCTTCAGGATGATATAATTGATTTAATAATCCAAAAACAATTTTAGTAAATGTGAAAAAGGGCCATATCACGTAAAAGATAATAAAAAATGACGTTTCACAACTACCTAGAAAAATCTTCAGGATGATACAATTGATTTAATAATCGAAAAACAATTTTACTAAATGTGAAAAAGGGCCATATCACGTAAAAGATAATAAACAATGACGTTTCACAACTACCTAGAAAAATCTTCAGGATGATATAATTGATTTAATAATCGAAAAACAATTTTGCTAAATGTGAAAAAGGGCCATATCACGTAAAAGATAATAAACAATGACGTTTCACAACTACCTAGAAAAATCTTCAGGATGATATAATTGATTTAATAATCCAAAAACAATTTTAGTAAATGTGAAAAAGGGCCATATCACGTAAAAGATAATAAAAAATGACGTTTCACAACTACCTAGAAAAATCTTCAGGATGATACAATTGATTTAATAATCGAAAAACAATTTTACTAAATGTGAAAAAGGGCCATATCACGTAAAAGATAATAAACAATGACGTTTCACAACTACCTAGAAAAATCTTCAGGATGATATAATTGATTTAATAATCGAAAAACAATTTTGCTAAATGTGAAAAAGGGCCATATCACGTGGCTCCGTTGCTCTCTCACGTTCGCTCGGTATTGTAGTATTTTCAGCTGGTAAATGTCCCTCGAGTCACTACTGCGACTTTTAATGAGATCCAAAAGGATCGTCGAGGACGATGCATATTATTGATTGCGCGCCGGAAATTAAGTTACAGGGAGAGGCGAGATTAGAGTTTGAGTTGACTGACGCTTCTCGTTCAGGATATTTGTAGCTCTGGCATACTCATGAAATGCTATACATAATATATGGATCTCTGTAATCAATTCTTGTCTTAAAATGTATTTTGAGGGAAAATCTTTTAGATTTTTACGTATGTGTCGACTTGTTTAAAATAACCAACTACCTTCTTGATGCACATGATTGATAATAAGTAATGATTATCATTGCAATTATCATTATTACGAACCATATGCGAGACACTATATTTTTCAATCTCGAAATTACATCACATTTCGATAAATCATGATTTGCTCGAAAGATCGATGATTTGTTTAACATTTGTAAGTCGTAATACCTGCGTGTTGAACTTTATAGTTTCACGAGTGTCTATCAGCGGAGAGATGGACGTATGAAAAATCATTTAGAATTATTTTAATTAATTCATTATGATTGAATAATAATATACGAAAAAAAAAAAATCAACTGCTCTCTAATAACGAAGAGTCATTTTAAATATTTTTTTTTTTATAATAGACATTAATATTCGTTTTAAGAATTAATCGGAATAATATTTGTGGACTTGCACTTACCGATATCGAAAATTCTCGACACTGAGGCTTGTAGGCGTTCGTGCCGCAAGCTAGAAACTTGTCGGGTCCCTGTCTGCCAAAAACCCTCACGTAATTTTGGCAATCGTCATCGCTTCGTCCCTTGAGATAACATAATTCTCTATGGGCGCCTGTGCTCGACCACTGTACTTTCTGCAACACGAACAATTAAACGAATAATATTATCAAAATATTGCAAAATAATACAATTCTTTTTGTTACATTAAAACAAATGTATGGGTAAATGAAAAAAGCCTGAGAAAAAGTGAGGAATAAAAAAGTAAACAATATTGCAGCAAGTGCGAATAAGCCGCAGCCGAGAAAAATTCATGATAACGAAACAAATTTGGACACAGATCGCATATACGCTTGCTGAGAGATAATCTCTGGATTATTTTTCGCACAAATATATTTTCGTCTCTCTTTTCCCACCTCCTGTACACACGTCTATATATACGCACAGATATGCATATATATATATATATATATATGCATATCTGTAGAGCTTTTGGTACGAGTGGTCGTTCTCGTGCCCGCAGAGATTTTCACGTGGGATCCGGCGATTTATTGATGCCTTTTCCACTTAACAACACCCTCTCTAGACGCTGATTCGACCCGCAGCAGAGTGGCAATTGTCTAACAGAGTGAGAGAGAATGAAAAAAAAAGCTAAAATAGAGAAAGAGAGGGGGCAAAAAAAAATGTGAAAAACCAGAAGAGGAGTACGCAAGCAGCAGCAACCACCACCAACGTTTTTGTGCAATTCTCCAGTTTAAACCGTTAGCTCCTTTTTGCCCTAATTAGAATACGAAGTCGTACGGGGATACTCATCTGGCACCCTGAGCGCTGCAACTTGCACCAAAAAGCACTGCAAGCGCCACCGTTGAAGGGCAGAGAGGGAGGGAGAGGGGAAGAGAAAAAAACAGTTTGGGAGGGCAGAGAGAGAGAGAGAGAGAGAGAGAGAGAGAGAGAGAGAGAGAGAGAGAGAGAGAGAGAGAGAGAGAGAGAGAGAAGGAAAGAGAGAAGCAAGCTGTGAAGGCCCACATCAGCCTCGTTGCACGTTTCGCCACGCCATGGTGAGTACCCGGCTAAAAGTTTAAACCGCAAAATCGCACTGAATATTCATCGGGTTAGAGCGGTCAGAGGGGGATGTTGAAAAGGGACGCTAGAGTGAGAGAGACAGAGAATGCCGGGTGTGGAGCAATGTGGCCAACAGCCTGGGATTTTCACAGTTTCGAGCTTCCACCCGACCGGGCTGGAAATCCGCGGATAAATTCGTGTCCATCTCTTCTCACCTTCCAGTCCACGTCACGCATCTATTATTAAACCGAGGTGAGGGGAAAGTAGAGAGAGGGGAAATGAGACAACGGTATGTCCAGCTTGGTTAAAAAAATTATTTTTCTTTTTATTCGGTAGAATTTTGCTGTATTTTTCAACTTTATGTTTCATTTATTCATCTGGATTTTAGGAATTTATCTCTCTTTGAATTACCACACGTTTATCGAACATTCCAGCAGATTTGACTCTTTGTGTCAACCAGAGATGTGTATAACAAACTATATGTATGCTTTATTCGAATAAAACGTAGATGCGTTTTCATTTATCCGCATATGTACAGATTATAGTTATTATGAAAATGATTAATGGCTCGAATCTTTTTTGCTGCATGATTCGTCATATCGTTTGACTTGTAATGAACCGATTTGTACATTTATTATGAGAAGAGTACGCCTTTTCAAGCTCATGACAGTTTAAGGGAGTGAAAGCTTGCTATTTTAGAGCCCTGTCATTTCACGATAAAAATTATGCATGATTCGTGATATCGTATAGCTCGTAATGAAACGATTTGTACATTCATCATGAGAATAGTACGCCTTTCCGAGCTCATGACAGTTTGAGGGAGTTAAAGCTTGCTATTTTAGAACCCTGTCATTTTAGGATAAAAATCCACCGAAATGAATCTTTTTTGCTGCATGATTCGTGATATCGTATGGCTCGTAATGAAACGATTTGTACATTAATTATGAAAATAGTACGCGTTTCCAAGCTTATGACAGTTTGAGGGAGTGAAAGCTTGCTATTTTAGAACCCTGTCATTTTACGATAAAAATCCACCAAAATGAATCTTTTTTGCTGCATGATTCGTGATATCGTATCGTTCGTAATGAACCGATTTATACATTAATTATGAGAATAGTACGCCTTTCCAAGCTCATAGCAGTTTAAGGGAGTGAAAGCTTGCTATTTTAGAACCCTGTCATTTTAGGATAAAAATCCACCGAAATGAATCTTTTTTGCTGCATGATTCGTGATATCGTATGGCTCGTAATGAAACGATTTGTACATTGATTATGAGAATAGTAAGCCTTTCCAAGCTCATGACAGTTTCAGGGAGTGAAAGCTTGCTATTTTAGAACCCTGTCATTTTACGATAAAAATCCACCAAAATAATAGTGTTGGATGGTAGAAATAATGTCGTAGAACTGGGGTAATGCTCACGTTCATTATCTATATGGATTGATACTCAACGTTGATACTCATCTCCAGTTTCCAATGTTTGACACCGAATGCGACACTACAAATCTGACCGAAATACACGGCGATCAATAATAATTAAGCTCGAGACTCCTGCTGATGGAAATATAAGTTATAATTCAAGGAAATCCAATTATGTTATCGCCGGATAACTAATATCGAAGATGATGGAGCGTAGATATAAGCTGTTTGACTAAGGTTTAATGCTGACAATCTGTAATGATTCTTTTATTAACTGAATATAATTCCTTCATTTTATTTTATTTCATTTTATTTTATTTTATTTAAAGCGATCAAATGTCGTCGATAGATCACGTCAAACATTAATTTAATTTACATTTCACAAATTGGGATCGCCTAAGTTATTACTTTAATGCCATAATCCTTATTTTCTTAGTTAGACATTATCTTCGTGCACATTCTCATAGACTTCGGTAGCAGCGATTGAAAACTCAGGCATTTCTACACGTATATTCATTTTGACGTCGACAATATAGAAATACAAAGAACGAAATCGCACGGTAATATTAAACGCAATACAAGCTTGGCAATAGCACTCATCTTTCGTCTAAATATACGATCCTCGCCATCAAAAAACGTCCCCAAGAAAGATGTTGAAAAAGAAAGCCTGGCCAGGACTCTCCCGGTACTCTGCAACTGATTCCTTATCCCCACAAATCGAATCCTAATACACTAAATTTATCGTTTTTATCCTTTATTATGTAGGGCACACTCCCCTTCTACTTTGTGTGACATTTTGTCCCAAGGGATGTGTAGTCGTGTTTCCAGAAATAGGGGAGTCACACCTATACGGATGTATCAGCGAGATATAAAATGAAAGAATCAACGACAACACGCCCCTGGAAATGCGATATCGTAGATTCTCACCGAATCTTATTTATCTTTTGTTACTACATGGGGTAAACATACTTAAAGTCAATTTTATGGTCACGGGATGATAGAAGGTAATGATGAAGACGCGTAGTATAGTATGAGACTTTATGGAAATTCATTGAAGTCCAGTTATCAATAAATCCGATGGGATTTATTATTGATTGGTATTTGAATACGATGGATTTCGTTACGTCTGCTCTTTCGTTGGTCTTAAAATACAACTGAGAACCATTGATCACTCAGAGAGAAAGGCCATGCAAATTTGATCCTTCATTATCCCTTGGCATTTCCATTAGGTTCGCAAATAATTCCATTAGTCAATGAATTGGAACTGACGTCATTGTATATAGCGCGAGGGGGGTTGGAAAAGCGTTAGAGAGGAAACGAAAATTTGGAGAATTATTGATAGGCCCCAATGACGCTACTGATGTAATTAAATGATGGATTGTAGATGTAATTACAAGCAATCATCACTCGCAATCCTTCGCGTGTCATTGACCGACAGCCATCCAATCGATATTCGTTGGCCAATGACTGCATGACCCTCTTTGACGTTGGTAAATGAACAAAAAAAAAAAAGATCAACCTACATAGGTGTTATAAATGTGAAAGAACGAGAGCCATAAGTCCCTCTCGGTACGAGAGACAAAGATGGAAGACTCGAAGCTGAGATTAAGGTCGAGTCGGATGAGGCTAAACGGTAGATTGAAGAGGCTGAGGGGTGAAGTACCTCACCCAACCGTAGCAACACCAACGCCAGAGCGATAGCAGCGCCAAACACGTGCAAAGTACTAAACGACGAGAAAGTCGAAGCTCAAGGTAAATACGGTTCATAAATGGTACAAAACGTTTTAGGTGTTTTAGCCGTTTCTGAGAGCACTTCGAAGTGACGTGCTAAGTGTGCCTCCTTGGACGGCACTGCAAATCTCTCTCTCTCTTTCTCATTCTGGCACACTCGTTACTCTCATCCTCTTTCTCTCTCTCTCCCTCTCTCTCTCTGGCTCTCTCTCATTACTTCGAAATGCGAGACTCTTTCGCCGTTTGGGTTTGTAGCACGCGAGAACTCTCACCCTCTGAAGCGGAGACCTAGTGCAGAGAGTGTATTGCACCCTCTCGCGTCTCTTTCTCAACGCGTTAGTCGATGGTTTTAACGCTGTATCGCTCAACCGATATATAACCCGGGTTAGCCCTGTTATGCTTGAACCAGAATAATAACCAACAGCCCGATATATCTTGGGAACTCTGTATGTACAATGCAAAATAATTGCTATGTCGAAGAATCGTTGAGCGTAAAACGAGATTAATCTGTGTGAAGTCGTGCGCAAGAAGTTGGAAGACGATTATCCGGAAATATACTGCTGGGAACTCACGAGCTCTAATTACACGTTAAAGTGCTTGCATGAATTATTAACCATGTGAAAATTGTAAAATCGATCGAGCCAGAGTTACGGACCCCGCGAGTTTGTTGCATCTTGAGAGCTGTGGTGGCGAAAATTTCAAATATTTTAGTTCAATCGCTGCCCAACTTGATTCATCTCCCTTATAATTAAAATCCTTCAATAACTTTTAGAAGGGTCGGCTACAGATGATTGACCAATGAAGCAAAGTACACTATTGAGAAAACTAAAAATAGATTAACGTTACGAGGTTAAAAGCACGTAACGTTGAATGGGTTAAGGAGCCCATAAACCTTTGTAGCGTAGAAAAAGTGGAGCCTTTTATCTTCAACTATTCAGCCGCCATTTTGTCTGCCGGAAATTCTGCCATTTTATACCGAGTGCAGTCCGATAGCAATTGTGGAACAGCGCGGTTAATTTGGAGAGTATAAAATCTTGGACATTGTAATTATCATCATAATGGCTCTAAACCAACGGCATAAATGTGGCGCGCTATAATCTGTCCCTATATCGTTTATTTTCGCATCCTAAGCGCATGCACAAAAGCATAAATCTCTCTCCCTCTCTTTCTCTTGAGTGTTCCTCGCGTATACATATGCGTATAAATTTGGCCGCGTATGACGTATCCGACTTTGCAGGCGATAATGGGATATTGTATGTAACCGAGTCAGCCATTTGGGTGAAAACCACTGAAACCGTGAGAGCGCGAGAACCCTCGTTGTGTACCAGCAAGCTCGCGGGCATATACTGCTGGTACGCCATATGCTTCTGCCTGGGGTATACATTTTCGTATAACAGAGGGTAGGAAGGATTTTCTGTCGTGTATAGCACCGTTGGAGCAAAGAGCTGACTAATGGCGCGGACTAATTCCCTCTCTCTGATATTACGAGGCAAAAGCGTGTACAGCACAAGTTGAGAGCTTGTAGCGCCTATACGAGAGTATATATTCATATATATATATCACTATGGTGGCTCTATGACGGCAGGCATAGGTGCTTCATCCAAACTCAAAAGCGTGAGTCTGTTTAGGATATGATGACAGATGAGCGTGTATATGTGTCGGAGAGAGAAAGAGAGAGAGCGAGAAAGGGAGGGAGGGAGGGAGGGAGGGAGAGAGAGAGAGAGAGAGAGAGAGGGAGAGAGAGAGAGAGAGCATCCGGGGAGATGAGTCGAAGAAGGTGGAAGAAAGACAACGAATCGTAAATGTGTCGAGTATGGAAAGCAGACGAAGAACTGTATGAGCGAAAAGGGCGCAAAGGAACAACAAAACCCGCTTCACTGTCTAACCTTCTGGGGCTTTTGATATGCGTTAAGCTTCTTCGACTACGGTAAATAGATTAAATTTGGTTCGTCTCCACCCTTTGTCAGAGCCGACAGTCGGAAATACACGCAGCGACGCCACGCCAGGCAAGTGAACAGTTAAGGTGGGGAAATTGCTGCCGATGGGCCCTTGTCTCTCGTTTCTATCAAAGCGATGCCCGTACTTTCTGATCGTGGCAGGATACGTTTGCATGAAGCTTTTTCGGGCGCATTAAAGTTTCCACTGCAGACGTAACAGACAATTGTGTGGCAATATACAAGTTTCAATTTGTGTTGGAGTATTAAAGCAACAAGTTGTTTGGCAATCTCCGCACACAATAATAAAATATACTATACTGGACACGCTCAAAGATACTCACACAGACTAGCACTCACAGGCACTCACACACAGTAGCACTCACACACGCTTCGTTCGAACCAAACGAGGGTGAAAAGCGTCCGAACCGTATTATAAGTTACAAGTCTTTATTGAAACGAATGAGTTACAATTCGTGTTACAATGGATGATTAAACCAGCCGATGGACCAGCAACCATTGTCAAAGTTGACCAATCTCGTCTATTAGTTTTTGGTTTTTTTTTCACGTATCTGAGTAGTAAATATATTTCGATGCAGAATACAAACACACATACATGCATAGATTGGTTCTGCAGTAAACAAGCAAACAATTATCTCACAACATACATATGTAATAATATTTGTTTATATAATACATAAACACAACAAATTGTGTTGCAATGTTTGAGTTAAATTTTGTGTTCTGATAATTCAGTTTAAAGTTTTCGTCTTCCAGCATACAATTGGTAGCAGCTTGAGCTTGGCTAAAAATATCATACAAGCTACAAATTATTTGAACCTTCCAAGCTCAAATGTTTGTACACAAAATTATATTACTATATTTATCGTAAGCTCATAACTCTTCATGTCAGTTCTAACATATATACATGCCTACACTATAATGATGACATCAATCCATGTATCGCTCTCTCCGTTTGCTATGAATTCTCTCATCCTTTCATTCTTCCTCCTATCGTTTTATAGCTCCATACATTTTACGAGCTCGCTAAAATAACTAAAAGGAGAAGGTGATTAGATTCAATTTGCGTCGGAGAGGATCGACCCTCACCTCTCTTCCCCCCCCCCCCCCCTCCTCTCCCCCCTTAAGTGCCATCTATCCTTTTCAGGATGCATTCAACGTGAACTTCTTTCTCTCTTTCTCCCTTCTCCCACTATATCTACATCGTAAATTTCTTTTCACTCCCTGTCACTCTGTACCTCTGGTTTCGCTACCCGAAGAGACCACTCTGACTCTTCACCAGGGTGAGTATACTACTACCAGCATATAACTTTGCCGTTGCTGTTGTTGCTGCACGCTGGTGCTCCTGCTCCGGAAATGGATGGACGGCGCGTGACTGTACCGTAACCCGTTGATGGGCGCCCGCTCACGTTCCTACTTGGCTGTCTCCCTGTCTGCCTACTAGCCGGCACGACTCACTGCGGCCTGTCGTGAAAAGGTCTCTCAACCACCCACTTCCACTCCCCCCCCCCCCCCTCACCGCTTCTCCCACCCTCCCCCCTTATGCTTGGGTATGCTGTAATGATGACGTCGTGCCCCTGCTGAACTCGCTCACTCTCACTTTATTGCTCGCTCGAGTGCAGAAAGCATAAGCCTCTCACTTCTCGAGCTAACGCGGTTTAACGTTACCCACACGTCACGCCAAGATTCGCGGCAATAATTACGCAGATTTGGTTTCAACTACTTGAAAACGCTGATGCTGTGTACCATTTTTTTTTCCCCTGAGCTTTTTCACAACCACGCAACACCAATACACAGGTGGGTTGTATACGTTGGAATGAAAAAATTTTTTAATTATTTTTCTATCGCGATAACTATATGAACCATTATTTTGAAAAGATTCTTAGGCATTTGAAACAAAAGTTTCGTAATTTTGATAAAAAAAATAATTAGAATGTTTCGTAAAGTTGGAAAATATATTTAGAAAAAATGTGTTGAGTTTAATTAAATTTTCAATTTTTTGAAAAATTTGCGTATTCGCTTCAACTTTTGTAACTTCCCGATTATCGAACTGAAAATTATTATAGAAAAAGGTCAAGCGAGAAATGTGTTTGATACTGATATTGGCAAAAAATCATAAAAGGTTTGAGATTTAATGATATTTTTTATTTAATTAAATTTATCAATTCCTGGAAAGATGTGCGATCGTTATAATTGAGTTTGAAGAATTGACATGAAATTTTCGTCATGAATAAAATAACGTTAGAGAATGTCGAATTACTAAATTTAATAAAAATCGAAGATTCACATTCAGGAAGTTTTACTCTATAAAGTGGCAAAAATTGAGAAAACCATTGTCAATGCATAATGCAGGTGGGCAAGAAACATGGGGAAACAATATGCAAATTTGTAATGGGCACACTTTTGTAGATAACGATTATCTATGATTATTTACCAGATTTTGATGGGACGCGTTATCCGAATTGTAATATCTGTTGCTTATTTATTAATTTTTTCCGAACTTATTCATTTATGTCTGTGTTTCTAAAAATTTGAAAAAAAAATGATAGAAACGAAATTTTTGTGTCCTATAATGAGACAGAATAGAAGAATTGTCATATAGTCCTTTGGTGACACCTCTATCGGATTTTGAGGGGATTTCGAAAGGGGATCCCTACCGGGTCTCTCATAAAAGATAATAAAATTGCCCAATAGGGAGTAAGCGATTTTAACAAAGTGATCAAAGTGTTGTTTAAAGGAGCGTTAGACCTCCTGTTAAATATTATTATATTATCTTTCATATTGAGGTTATCCACCTGACGAAAAGGTGCATTTTTGCATTTTTCAGGCAGTCTTTAAATAGCCTTTTCAACTAAACTCGTTTCAACTAATTATAAAATTATAACAAACTATATCGATAACTAAAAAAAAAGCATTTCATGATAATGAAACCGTCTTAATTCTGAAACAGCTTATACAGAGTCCCTGCAAAGTCCTCCTCAAAGCTAATGGGTGCACTCTTCGAGGATTTTGTACACAAAAGGCCCTAAACCAATTCAATCAATTGATTGAAATTCTATTGCGTGATGCCCAAACTGTGTAAGTTCCGAATTATCTCCTATGCCAATACTCTGACACATCTTAACTGCAGCGGAATATTTTACGAGGTAGCATCGTGTATTCCATCTCTCGGCTGTTATTGGGTCTCTTGTATTCACGATGAGTAACCGTCTCGTGAAACATTCTCGAATTTCAAGACTTTGAAGCGCGCAATTCACTGCAGAGTGTAAGGGTCTATAATTATTGCGCTCAGAAACGACCATCAAGGTATAAAGTCATCGCGGTGGGTAAAAAGGTCGTCCCTGTGGAAAGTGATGCCAGAAATTATGTGAACTTATTACTTCAGTAAAACGAATAATAATAATAAGTAAAAAAAAAAAAGAAATGCAAGTGGCAACAGGGACGAGAGGAATTACTTTTTTAATTATAGTATTATATGGAGCTCTCGGAGAGTGAGCCTCGAGTGCTTCGTGAACTCGATTGCGGTATACGCACTGAATAGAAGTTGTTTCCCTGCAACACTGGTCTTCTTCAACCCTCTCGTAGTTTCCCTCGTTCAGGGTTATTCCATGAGCATAATGGAATACGAGAAATTACATGACCCGTAACGTATAATGATCGTCCAACGACGACTGGTGTACACATCGAAACGAGAAAGGGGACAGAGAGAAATGGAGAAAAAAAAATTACCAGACTCATTTTGCAGTGGTTCGCGAATTTGTTTGTTCACATATAATATAGCGAGTTCAAATGAGAGGCGCCTGTGAGTAATAAATGGAAAGAGGAGGGGCTCAAAGGGCGCCAGAGCAGGGAAAAATACGCGAGTTCTACGGCGCAGAGGGACAAATTAGTAGTACGACATAATGTATATAAATATAGAGATATAGTTTTTAAGCCAAAGTTATTTGACTCGAGTGTCATGTCTGAAAGAGAATGGACGTGTTCCCAAGATCTGCAGTAAATTCCTTCTATTCATCAATTTAACCCTTTTCGTACAAACGTGGGGCTTTCGTGTCCGGTCGATTCAATTTATCTTCCCATAATTATTGATTATTCTTTGATAATTAAATTATACTAAACTTATTTTTTTTTCCAAAATGAAGTAAAGGCATTTATTCTACAAACAATAAAGTATATTCACAAATTTTTAGGAATTTTAAGAATCACTTTGAACATGGGAAAAGGTCGTCAATCTCCAAAGGTCCATGTTTGTATGGATCAGGTATCGTTTTTCACATGGTATGGAAAGGGTTATGGTAATCAAAACATCAGATAAAGTATAACTATAATATCCAACAATATGAAATTGTGTAAAGATAATGAGACGATGGAACGATCGTCAATTAATAATAAATTAATCATAGCACCACGTAGTAATGATGTAACTAAAAATAAAACATTCCCTAAATTCAACATTTGAAGTAGGCCAGCCTCTACCGCCATTGATTATCGTCCACGATGAAAAAGAAGTTGATAAATATTTTTATTAACACCAGAGAAAAAAATTCAGGACAAATATCAATATTGATGGTCCTCCACATCATGTCTGACTATTTATAAAATGTACAAAGTTTACTAAAGCAAAATTACTGAACAAATCATATACGTGCAGAAATAATATTTGCCGATACGGAACTTTTCGATGGCCAGGACGTTGCCTCGCGTATTTTACGAGCTTAGCTAATTTTCAAAAGAGAACAAATGCAAAATGAAATTAAGATAAAAGTAAAAGTGGCGAATGAATAGAATTTTAAAAAATAATAAGGAATACAAGAGGACCAAAAAAAAAACAACAAATATACTATGTACATTAAGAATGTTGACGAAATTCTTGATACAAGTTTCAAATCAATCATTATACCACATTATAATCTGTGGTCAGGCGGGCGAGCCGTCTTTTCGTCTCAGGGAAATCAGCAGTTAAATTGAAAAAAGAGCTTCTAGAAGAAACTCTTCTTTCAATTCGACTGGTTCTTTTACCGACCATGTTTCATGGCTCTTTAGGCCATGGTTGATGCTGCACGACATTGGTGGTGGAACGGCATTGCTATGTTCTCATAAAACTGGCAGAAACCGCGATATTTGGTAAAGAGCGGAGAAATGGGAGAACGGCGAATCGCTCCGAGCGCCAGGTAAAAGGAAATGAGAGAAAGAACAAAGGAAAAAAATAAAAGAGAGATGAAAAGAGAAAAATAAACGAAGAGAGAGAATTGAGAGGACAAATCCATTTGGAGCTGGGCCAGACCCACACGTTTATTGTCTGCAACGTTGCCCAAGTTCTATACTCTCGTTCCATCAGCGAGGGTCCCGGCGTATAAGCATCATCAGTAGTACAAACTACGACCGCCATCAGCGCCACTTTATGTTTCCGCATTATTTTGCAAAATGGAGCAACGATCACTGGGCAGACTTTACTTCGTTGGCAAATTACTCTTTTTCCCAATTTATGCCCGCCAAGTATTGAATAATTTTAGTATAATTTTCATTTGTTTTCGTCTTTTGCAAACAACTCGAAGTACACCATCGTTGAAACTCGAGTTTCGCGTAAGCCAGTGCTGATTTATCTTTGCCAGCTGGGCTGGGAACGACTGACGGGAAATGATTTTTATCAAGAATACATTAAAATTGGAGCTCGAGCGTGTACGCAAAAATTCTGCAAGCAAGTACGAAAAGTATTACGTACTTGGTTCATTTGCATGTGAGGTCGTACCTTGCATACTGTTTTTTAAGTACGGGATCAGCTTGGCGTTATTCCAGGAGAGTTGAGACGCCAGTAAAGACGAGACTTGCATAACTTTTCAAATAATCGATGTATCGTACAGCTCCATTTTCATGACCGTTTTATTATTTAAACATGGGAAAAACTACGATGAATGTACCTTGGCAGGAGAGTTACTGAGCAGGTCTGGAGCACATGAAAAATATATTTTAAGTTTGGTACGAGCCTGTATCCCATCTCCCGTAACTGATTTTTATCGATTGTAAGATTATTTTTTCATCAACCGATCCATCTTTTGTTTTTTTGGTTTTGTTTCAATTAGATCTCATGCTGATTCACTGATAATTCGAATATGTTCATAATCGCGTGTCGTTTTCTGTGGCAAATAAAGAGCAGCATGCAGGAACGGTCCGTGAAGTTCTGAGAGATGACTTGTCAGACACACGGAAAAGTTATAGCTGATTAACAACGACTATTCCAACTATTCTGGACTTGTCCTGTACGACGAAAGATCGTTCGAATGATGGCTAAGTTTATGAATCTCAATTGCATACCTCGCTGGCAAACTCCTAACATCCTAATATAATATATATGCTACGTAATATTAAATCCTACTATAAGGGGGTCGGGTAACGTATAAGTACAAGCAGCGAGTCAAGTTTTGAGGTTAGCTTGACAGTCTTTGGTGCCCCGTGAGAGCAACAAGCCGAGAGTGTTTCGAGGCCTGAAAACTGGTCGCAGCCGTTGCTTGATGTGCATCAAGTACACGCACACAACGAGCGAGAGAGCGAGAGAGCGAGAGCGAGAGAGAGAGAGAGAGAGAGAGAGAGAGAGAGAGAGGGAGGGAGGTGACTTTCTATGGTCCCATGTTGATGCATGACGAGCCCAACGCACGGCACTGATGCTGCCAAGTTTTTACGGTGCTTGTATAAGTGAATGACCGGTCAGAACCGCCTCTCACTACCACGTGCGACCTACCAGAGCCCCATAGGGAGCTCAAAGAACTCAGCTGTATATAAAGTATAGCATATGTAGTCGAGAAGTTGCCGCGTCTCTTGATAGGTTATGGGTTAGATATAGTATGGCGAGTCAGTGAACCACTAACAACATCAAAAGTCACTGCACCGAGTTACGATAATTCAGTTGGGCTTGCCTGGGGAGTGCTTAGCTTTGGAGAATTCCCTTATATCGATAGATCACGTGTAGGTATGGAATAAAGACGATGCACCGTATGCCGTGTCATATGAAAATTATTCAAATTCATCAATTCTAATTATTTTTGAACTCTAATTATTCTAATTATTTTTGAACTCTAATTATTCTAATTATCTTTGAACTCTAATTGTTCTAATTATTTCTGAACTCTAATTATTCTAATTATTTCTGAACATCTCTTATGTGTATTTCAAATTAATCAGGGAGTGTTTGTTTTGATAAATTGTTCGGTACAGACCGATGGTCTAGAGATACAGAATAATATACGTACCCTCTATGTCATTTGTCATGAGAATATTCCACAAATTCACCAAACCCACAGGTTTCCTAGATGTTTTGGAATATATCTCTGGAATGCCTTTGTAATCGTAGTCTAGTATCCCGAGATAAGACTAGAGAGAGTTTGGTTAGAGTAATATGAAAAATATACATGTATTTCTAGTGATTTCCTGTGGAATTGTACAGTTTTTGGACGCGATACTCCAGCACCCTTGGATACGAGAGCACATTTTCGAAAGCAGCTCTGGATGAATAGGAAGATAACTTTTGTGGATGTGAGAACATTGAGCGTGGACCAGGACTGATTAGACTCAGAACTTGGGACATATCTTTGGGTTTTTATAAAACTTTTAATTGCGTTTGGGTGTTTTTCCATGCCATAATAATTGATAATCATTTAATAATGTCATAATAATTCATCATAATAATAATTCTGTCATAACAATTTTTTACATTTTTTTCATTTTGACGGAGTTATAAAAATTGACAATTTTTATTTATTTTTGTAATAAAAACGATCGCAGTAGAATAATGACGACGAGTGTGTTTGGGGGTAAAACAGACCCGTAATTTACTTTCTGGCAGCGAATTGGTGGCAGATTTATATATAGATGAGCTAAAATTTAAGATGATTCTGAAATTTTTATAATTTGATTTGTAAAAAAAAAACTTAATTTTTTATACATTAACTAAACGCGAAGTTTGTAAATTTGGTTGATGAGAGTAGTAAAAACTGTAGAATTATGTTTTAGAGGCCATATAATAAAACTTAGGATTATTCTTCTTGTGGGTTTTCGTAAACTTCCGACGTTTAAATTTTTATAACCGATCGTAACTTATTGAAGAAATCAATCAATGAAAAGCATCTCCCGTACTCTCGTTTCATTTATGTATTTCCGCCATTATCTTTCTTGGTCGCGTAATCGGGATCTTATATGTATGAGAGTAGGAAATTGCACCCTCTAAACTTTATTATTGGTGATTTTAACAATCGTATACGTGGTGAAAGAGAAACGAGAGTCGTCATGCGTCCAGCCTTGCCATACAAATTCCACAGCTATAAACATCGAATTACATTCTTGGAGTTTGTCAACTGGTCGTTAAACTCTCAGACTTCTTCCTGACTCGTTAAAAATCTCTTTGGTTTGCTATTGAGTAAAATCGATAGCAAACGTACGATTACACTAGACATAGAATAGAAAATCTCGGGCGTCAAATTCACATCGGACGGATCAACTTTAACCGTCCTTTTCTAAACTGTTGGGAATTTTTGGATTTTTTTCTGCGACTCTCACGCATTGCAATAATTACTCAAAAATGTTGTTTAAATTTTACATGCGTTCGAGTCGTAAAATAATATAAGCTTCCCCCTACAGATATCTGTTCATTGGTGGAAAGAGTTAATGTTTGTGAAATCAAATCACAAAAAGGATTCTTCTATAAAAACTTAATACAATTGATTGAATTAATTAATTAATTAGTATGATTCTCGTTGAAGTATCATATTTAATTGATTAATTAATTAATTGATTAATCAATCAATTGAAAATCGACTATTAATGCTCATTAATGATATTGATCAATCAATTCATTCATCCAGAAATGCAGTTTCTGACCTCATTATTAGCGTTCGACTGCTTCATTGTCCATGTTGTCTGTATTACGAACAAAATTCTAAATTACGCATAACGAGCATATTTTTTTTAATACAAACATTATTACCAGCACACAATTTTCGAAAGTATATAAAAATTAGTAACTGTCTACTCGTCATAATGTTACAAAAAATATTATTTGATGTTTGGAATTCAAGGAAATATTCACATGTTAAAAAGAGGCCCTTAAAAATTATCATTAATATGCGATAAAATTTGTCATTATTTTCAATTCAACTCAAAGAACGATGTTAGTAAAATTTAATCCAATGTTAAAATTGCTAAATACAATTATTGGAGCTGATAACAAGAGTGACACAAAACAAAGTAAAACATGAAATTTTGCTAACAAAACATATGGCCATATTCCACGAAACTTCGTAAACTTTTAGCCACGGGAGACTATTTTATCTTATTTCTTCACATCAGTTTTATTAATTATAACCGCGGAAAGTCGTCCAAGACCTCGTCTAAAGTTGTTACGTTCTCGGATACGCGGAAAGACGAGGAAAACTTCTCCACCACCATCAATCGGTGAGTATATAGGGTCTATCTCTCGTTTCGTTATCGTGCTAAACCCATACACCATATATATTATGCACACCGCACACACACACACAGAGTACATCGGCATACATAACTGCTGAACTTCGACCTCACGTTACGAAACTCTGACGTTTATTTACGGTGAAAAAAAAATATTTATAGAGTTTTTAGCAACGTTCAATTTTTAATAAACTTGCCGGGAAAGTCTCGCTAATCGTGTACAATAAGCAACGCTAAATAGGAGACAAAATAAATACACACACATATACATAGCCCTGCATAGTGGTGAGAAAAAAATAATTTAAAAAAGTAGGAGAAAATAAAGGGGGTAAAACTCGGGAAAGAGGAAGAAAGGCTGGAAAATTGAAATGAAAAGACGTAACCGTGTGCCAACGATCTCTGATTTCCCACGCGCACCACCAAACCAACCATCTCTCATTGAGTGTTCTCGAGCTGGGTTATTTCTAACGCTACTGGTGATCTATATATATATATATATATATATTTATATATATATAGATCACCAGTAGCGGTATATATATATATATGTACATAGAAACCAACGGACCGGAAAGCCGACGTCGAAACTTCGTTGCGGAGTCAGACTTAATTAGTCCTGGGGCAAAAGTTTTCCTGAGCGAACGCGGCCTGGCGGACGAACCAGGAGGAAGAAAAAGGGTGAAGGGGGGTGTGTGTGAGGGACGGATTACGCCGTCAACAAGCTTGTCGCGGCCGAGCTCGTTCCTTTCCGCGGCGGAAATCCGATAAAGGCGCGGTCTTGCGGACCGTGCGCGAACCTCAACTCCACCCTTGCTTCTCTTCATCTACTTTTCTACCTGCCACCAGTTAAGGAATGAACAGCGTGAATGAAATGCGCGTGGCGTGCCCTATCAGAAAATTCCTTCTGTGGCGTTCATTTCACTTTTCCTTCCGGTACTTTGTGTACAGACATTTACGTTAATTTTCTTTCCAGTTGAAACAATTTCGTGCCTCCCCCCCTCACCTGACACCTCCATCCGTCCCTTTTGATTTTCAGCCAACCCAGATTTTTGCCTGGAATTTTGCAGACTATTTCGTTGTCTGCTCACTTCAGCGTGAAACGTTGAACGAGATGGACGTGCTTTTGGACTATGGATTTTGCTATGTTTGCGAAAAAGGATTATAATAACTTTGGAAATGTATGCTGGGGTTGTAATTATGGTATTTAAGGAATTAGGGATGCTGATTATTGATGTTTGGATGAAGAGAATATTGCCCTCATGATATTTTAGAAAAGAGCAGGGCAATTGTTTCGACGAGAATAAAAATTGTAGGTCTATCAAATTTTACCTTGTGTGAAGGTAATTCATCCCTATACCCAGTATAGGGGTGAATTGACGTAGATATAAATTTTGAGCCGAAAGATCTCAATTTGAAGTTGACCCTTAAATTTACATGAAATTTTATGTCGACACTAGAAAAATTAGGCCATGGTACGAATGAGCGGTTGAAACGTTTAAGAATTGAAGTTTGATCAAACGGACGATCGACATTCGATAAAAAACCATCAAGAGAAACATATTTGAAACGAATAATTAAAAAAACAACAGGGTAAAATTGTTTTTTTTTTTTTTCCAGATTTTGTTTATATCTTGAGGTGCATTGAAGTTGCTACAATAATAATTCGATTAATCTTATTATTTTCAATTTATATTTAAAAAATAACAAGGTACTGCTCGAATAAAGAGATCCATCAAATAAGTCCATAGAATCGTGAGAAGTAACGATAGCGATTTTCATTAAACTCGCAGCGCGATATGGAAAAAAAAAAAAAAAAATTAACGAGAACTGTTTAATCCTTATCGCACAAGCATTCATCTTTGTTTTGTTGGAAATTATGGAGACGCGATTGTGACACGATCTTAAATAATACGAGAAATGTGAACATGAAATAAAGCAGTAGATATCGTCTACCGTACAGCAAAGCCCATAGATGGGAGCATGCCATCCGGCCAATAAAGATGAAAGGGAATAAAAGGCGTGGGGCAGATGGGGGTAAAACTCTGCAGAGGTTTTCACCGAGAGATTCCAGAGAAAGACAAAGCTTTTTTTTCTTTCTCCCCTTCTCCCCCCCCCCTCTCTCTCTCTCTCCATCCTCTATTCGTAACTGCAAGAGGAATTTTAGTCGGTGAATCGACAACTTTCATTGCGCCATATATTGTACGAGTTCTCATATGAGATTTAAAAAAAAAAAAATGAAACCATATATTCTCTTTCGTATGCTCAAGTCCACGAATTATTTATATTTTTTCATCCAGTTTTGCTGGATATTCCGATCCCACCAGCAAAAAAAAAAAAGATATACGAATATATATGCGAGAATACGTAATACTGTATTACGATATATTTTTATTGCTTACCTGATCAGTGATTTCTGAGAGATCGTGCAGACTGATGTTGTAAATGGCGTTTCTGTAACACAAACAATTTAACGATTTATGGGTTTGGGTTAATTTTTGTTTTTCATTCAAATAAGTATTAAAAATCTCAAATTAAAAAAAAATATAGTTTAAAAGAAATTATAAATAATTATATGAATTCCTAATTTGCGTGATAATAAAGTACAACTGTGTGTTCTAAATACGGCTGGGTAATAAAAAAGGAATAAGAATTGTGATGATAACATAATCATTGACCCGTTAATAATTATCAAAACCATAATGACAAAGAAATTGCATCTCTCTTTCGTTTTATCCTGAAAAGTATTTTTATAATGAATTTTATCATTCTTTAAGAATCAACACGTTTCACGAATATTTCGAACACTTATTTTTTTTAAATAGTGTCAATTTTATTTCATAGGTCAGTTTCGCTCATCTTGTCTACGATACGAGAACCGGTCAAATTTCAAATTGACTTTTCATCGGAAAATATTAGTCGCAAAAATATCGAAAAGCCTCGAAAGGAGGGTGACAGCCAATCAGAATGAGTCTATCGAATTTTATCCAACAAAGAACCTCACGCATCGATATCCAATACACGTCGAAGATCAGAAATTGCAAAGAGATACACAACGATCGTGCACACTCGTAATATAAATGATATATACCGAGAAAAACGTTCTTGCACATTAGCAAAACTCAACGAAGAAAGATTATATTATATAAGATTATTATGGAATTTATGGTGGTTTGGTTCGTAGGTGTGAATTATAGATAAGGATGACAGATGGACGTACAAGTTCCTAAATGTATTCTGCATTCTCGACTCGCATCTATGAGGTAAATGTGTATGCATGGGATGAAGCACAGAGAGGGAAAGAGAGATGGTTAAACAGAGAGGAGATCACGTATACGAGGAGACGAGCGGAAAATCTATTTTCGAAACGATATATAGGTCTATCGCGTCACGTAGTCCATCGATCTTCCTCAATTAGTACTGCTGAACGTAATTATACGTAGTGTCGAGACAGCTCTTTGGTGTACGTGCAATGAAAATCGTGTGCATCCATTATCGAATGTTTGCGACTGGTCTAGGGCAATATCGATGCTCAACACACGCGATCTCTTCTATCTTTATATATGCTCTATATAATGCCAGCTCACAGACGTAAAATTCATTACGTTCTCGTGGTTGCCCCTCGCGAACGCATCGTTTCGCTACCATGGATTTCTCATTCCTATATATGTTTTGGCTTGTACTTTATGTATTGGAATTTCAACGAATATTACATTTATATATAGGAGCTATTATAGTTGTTCTTGTTCCGGGAAAAATGTAATCCTTTAATGGGCACTTTCTCGCCGATAAAATGGTGAATTGATAATTATAATCGTAGGTGAAACAAATTATCTATATCCATGTGGAAATAAAATTGTGTGGCAATTTTATATTTACCATTTCATTAGTAATTTTATTGGCCATTTTATTGGCAGCAATTTTAGCTTGGAAATTTCATCGGTACAAAAATTGGTAATTTTATTGCAAATTTCACCAATAATTTAATTTGTTTCCCTGTTCTTTCCGGTGGCTGTACGGTTGCCAGATATGTTCTCGATAATAATTGGTCAAAGATTTTCCCCGCTGTCTTCGCAAGGATGAAAAATCTTTCAGAGAGTGCGAGCAAAGTTTTTATCCACACGAATGAGTTTGTACCGGTGAAGAAATAAAGATTGCGATTGTCTTCTCGGGGGCAGGACAGAAATGGAAAGTCCATGTGGCTTGTGAGGCATAAAAATTTGCATGCCGAAATTACGTAGACGGAGAGGTTAGTATCCAATTTTCTTTTCAACTTGGTAGTGGTTTGGATGTACTGGAAGAGCTTGAAGAAGGCCGATGAAGGCCAGCCTGAAAGCTTGTCGGGGATAGCTCGAGGCGCGTCAGTGTCTAAGGGGGCAGCCGCAATATCTCGAGTAGAGTTTGCTCGAACAAGTCTAAGAAAAAAGCCTCTCTAACGTACTTGCCCCGCAAACGTGTGCCTCGGTAGTCTGAAAATTCTCGCGTGTCTGTGCGCACCTCGTGTACTGACCTGAGTGTATATATACGTAAAGCGTTCCGGAGATAAAACTAACGAGATATCGGACCGAGCGACTTTAGCCTCGTAAGAACATAAAAATATAAATTTGTACTTCGATACACGACGCCATGAAATAAAAAGATAACAAGCTACATAATCTTTTAGTATAAAATAAACGAACAAAATGGTCATATTTTTTTTTTAATTTACTCGAAAATTTCTAACACTTTTATGTAGCAACAATAAATATAGGAGTTTTAAACTGAACTTAAAAAAAGAACAAACGTTAATAACACGACGTCAATATTATAAAATACATTTTACATGCAGACATGTAGATTTTCGTACAGTTATTCCTATAAATGTGATTCCTATAAAAATGACTCAATTTTTTAAAATGCAACTTACTGATTTTATGTCAGTCATTTAGACGCATGAATTTACGTGATGAAGTAATTTTTTTTTTTTAAATTTACTCGAACATTTCTAATACTTTTATGTAGCAGCAATAAATATATGAGTTTTAAACTGAACTTAAAAAAAGAACAAACGTTAATAACACGACGTCAATATTATAAAATACATTTTAAATGCAGACATGTAGATTTTTGTACAGTTATTCCTATAAACGTAATTTCTATAAAAATGGCCCAATTTCTAAAAATGCAACTTACTGATTTTAATGTCAGTCATTTAGACGCATGAATTTACTTGATGATTTCATTTTTTTTTTCGCAAACAGATTATCTTTATTCTTAACGTAATGAATTTTATGGAAAATCTGTTCCCTCGGATCTTTAGAGCATTATTCGAATATAATGTAACATTTATGTATATAAGTTTCGATATATATATATATATATATATATAGTATCGTATAATTACCTCGCGCCAATCAGGACAAAAGTGGCGGCTCGTTCAAGCAGCTTAAAATGCTCCACGTGACTCTCGTTGCCCAGAAAGCGTTGGCCTATCACCTCGCCTGTAACAAAAGAAAAATAAGAAAAATAAAATAAAAACTTAGAAGGAGAACACGTGATTCAATGAGAGAGCGTGTTGCGCGGCACGATTCGATCGTAAATCGACAGGTAGCCGTGGTAGAGAGATTGGTTACCCGAGAAACATTATAATGTATGAACGCTACGGTATTGCCGAGGCAGTTCCTATTAAAGATACAGCAGCATGGCCAAGACAGCTGATACGTAGTAAGATAAGTGGTTCAGTTGTTGAGCACAGTTATAAAATTTTCTTCGATTGTTCGCATTTTCCAATTGCAATATGTTTCTTTAAACGTGCTAATAATATTTTTTTCATATACTTAGAAGAGCCAATACCTATTTTTTTTTTTTCATATACTTAGGAGTAAATAATTAACTTTCTTTGGGTAAAATTACCCAAGTGCCACGTTTCACCAAAGTATGTTTCTTTCATTCACTTAGGAGCATCGATATCGGTCTTCTATTTATAGGACTCTATAAATTCTAAATTAATAATATCTAAATTCAATATCTAAAGTCAATATCAATATCAATATAAAGTCAATATCAATATCTAATTCAATATCTAAAGTCAATATCTAAATTTTAGTCTGCTGATTTACTTGAGAAAGTCTTTTTCAAGTTTAAATGGACGAATAGCTTTTTTTTCCCCTATGTGGACAGTCCATTTTGGCCTGAAGTTTTTTTTTTTTTGCTTAGACTTGCCAATGATTATCTTCGGTGAACTCAAAGAGGTCAATAATTGTATTTCACAGTTAATTTTGGCGAACAGTGTCGTTTTCTTTGGCTGAGATTGGCCAGTGACTGTACCTAAAGAAAAATTTACGCTACATCGTAAGTTATTTTAGGAAGTTGAGGGTCGAAAGAACAAGCGTAAGATAAAAATGGCACATGCTCAGACTGCTACTGAAAACAGACCAGTTTATGTTCCCGTTGGATGGACTTGTATAGCAGTCCAATGATAAATGTCCGAGCCCCTAAATATTCATTGGATTCAATATTTATCTCACGCACACCTATACCTATTTGTACCTTCTGCTGTGTACTCTATTTTATGAAAAAGAAAAATATTAGCCAGTTCCTCCCCGTCTTTCTCCGTTCACACTCTTCGGTTTCGCGACTCGATTGATACATTTATTATCTACGTGAAATAACATGGTGAATCTCACAATTTTGAGGAAATCTTTTCTATGGATTATTGGTACTGTCTGCAGATGTATAAAACTTGGTGTATACCAGCATGAGAATTGCAATAATTGCTCATGAGAATTGAAAAATAAATACTTTCATATATATTTTTATTGGCCGTTGCGTATCGACGTGAGAATATTTTTAATTTTTTTGTTTTATTTTTTTTTTAATTGACATCGCGAGACGTTTCTCCATAAATGTCTCGGAGATCTTTGAATGCTGAATTATTTCATATTATATAGGAATTTAAACTTTTTGAAAACAAATCAAATACTTCAACTTTTTGTGCGTCATGTTTTCTTTTGGTTCCCATTTTCGCCACTAGAGGTCTTGCATCTACAAGTAGGGACACCAATTGGAATTATTCAACGAACCTCATCGTTATTTTTTTCTCTACAACTTTTTTGAGCCTACTCATTTGAATACCAAGCTCGGATAGTTCTTTGAGGTTTTTTTTTAAGGCACATTACACGATTTTTCGAGGGTCGTAACCCCAAATGAGGTGTTTCTCATTTTGTATACGAGTTTGAAAATGTATATTTTTCACATCGGAGTGTGTGCGAAGCCGACGAATCGTAAGGATGAATGTGATGAATAAAAGCTTGATGGGGGTTGAGAAAAACATGAAGAAAGAAGTCGGCATGGTAAAAGAGTATAGAAAGCGACCCGAGAAGGGAAAGCTCTCTCTTCCTCTTTCCCTCTATCTGACTCCGTTTGTCAGTTGCGGAAAAGTGGCTGGCTTGGTTCGTCGCTCGAACGCGTGCGGAATAAATTAAAAGCGTTGAACAAACTCAGGACGAATGCACGGGGCGCGACGATGCTGAAGAATAGGTGAAGAAAATACAGACCAAGAGAGGCAGAAGGCAGTTGGAAATATGAAGATGGAAAGGGGTAGTAGAAGAGTGGGTAGGTGGGTGATTTAAGGTGGAACGGGGAGTAAAGTATGAAATTAAAAAAGCTTCAGACCACCCCGTGACCCATACAGTGGACGAGCCGCGGTCATCTCTTTTCTTCACTATTTTCCATCTTTTTCCTCTTGCACCTTTTTCCTTCTTTTTTCATTCCTCTTGTTCTTTTTCATTCCTCTCTTTCACGGCAAGGCTCGGAGACGACGGGAGCCAGTTAGCCGGGGGATAATTAACTGTCTCTCGGGGAGGCGCAGGTCTTGAGTTATTCCTGCGAATTTTCATTAAGACGGAAAGCCACGATGGAGGGAGAGAGAGAGAGAAAGAGTGAGTAGAGAGAATGGGAACAAGAGTAGGTAATAAAAGAGGTAAAAAAAGCAGAGGTTAATAGAAGGAATTGAGTGAGAATAAAAAGGGAAGAAACGACCGTGGGGTAATAAAAATATCGAAGAATGGTTATAACTGGGTGGAGTTTTGAGATATATAGTCAAATCGAAACTATACATATTCGAGCAAAACGATTCTTATTCTCTTCAATTATCCATTGGTGACATCTTTGCTGGATTCGCACTTTGACCCTCAACCTCCGGGCTTCGTTTCCGGCATGGATGTCGCCTCCTCCTATATATATATATATATATATAGCTGCGAACGTTGGCGTATTTCGCGCGGGGTAGACACAGAAGGAGGTAAATGGAAAAGAGGGAAAACTGTAGAGAGCTTCGCGAGGTGGATGAAGGACGAAGTGGGGGGGGGGGGGGGGGGGGCGGCGTATGAAGCGAGAGGAAGAAAATATTACCCCTGTCAGTTTGGTGAATTTATGTCGGGCACGAGAGAGCGACTGAACGAAAAAGAGCTAGAGAGACAGAGAGGGTGAGAGAGTTGGAAAACTGCGGATACATCACGGGCTCGAATGTATATAGTTCGAAAGAGAGTAAAAAAAAAAAAGTGAGAAGAGGATTGAAATAGAGGATGCAGGGGCTAGTTCGTGCTTGGGGAGGGATCGCTTTCAATTATCCCTCGTGGCACTTTGCTGGCCACGCCACTCTCGATTCCGAGACTCCTCTGGTCGATCGACCTCCGATGCCTCCCTCTAGGGACGACTTTTCACACTTGCGAACACTCACTTGGTTTATTTTGGGTACAGTCAGACGCCACGTAGGTACTTGGCCAACTCGGAACTGTACAGATTAATAATTTTACAAAATATACCAGCGTATTGTTGGAAATGCGCGATTTATACTACTTGGGTTTCCCAGGGACGCTCAAATTCACAGATTGGGGATGCTGGGAATTGGTCCTACAGTAGAGATTAGGTGATATATTTGTCTCTCATACAAATAGGTGAGCTTGTACCGGATTTCCTGATTCGTCAGATAAGTGAGATTCGACTGTATGTCGATCCTAGACGCACGCACACACAGCCGTTTATATACGGCTATCATGTATATATATATATAGATCTCGATATATATGTATGTTATTACAGGTAGCTAGGGATAAATTTAAGCCTTTTCCATTGGGATTCGGACGTGATAGCTCACAGTTCGAGCCAAAGACTCGTCGAACCCTCTCATGTTCTCATCTAGTATCTCAGTTCGCATGAGCATCGTTCTACGACTGAATTTTCACCATGCCATTTTCTCATCGCGATATACATATATATATATTTTATGTATTCCCTATCGAAACAGACCACTTCGAACGAGTTAGCAAGATTGACTTTGGAAAGTTGGAAATTTCAAGTTGCATGGCTACATCAGACACTGCGAGAGGCACTCTCGCTCTGTTTCCGTATCACACGAGAACGAAGTGTGCTCAAGAAGCTAGAGAAGCACGACAGAGAACTTAGGGGGAGCCAAGAATGTTCTGTTGCGAGATGGCAACTTGTGTGAAAGTTGCGTGTATATGTGTGGCTTGATATCTTCGAAACATGTATATATGTAAGGTGTCCACAGTGTGTATATATATGAGTACAAATGCAGTAGAGGGTGAAGTATTCACAAATACACGTATATATACACGTATACACGTATACATACACGTATATATACACGTATAGGAGGATCGAAGAGGATACAGCTGAAAAGACGAATCGATATTCGCCTCGTTTCTAGGGAACAATCAAGCGGGTTTACTTGGAAATGACTTCGATTTCGCGTTACCGGAAGCGAGGCAGAGTGAGCTGAGTTTCATCGAAGGGGTAATGCTTCTACAGTTCACATCCGTGCACGCTCTTCATTCCCACCTTTGCCATAGCTGCAGAAAGCATTCCCGACATTTCCCAATCCCGTCGACCTCAGTACACAAGGACAAAAAGAGAAAGAGAGAGAGAGAGAGAGAGAGAGAGAGAGAGAGAGAGAGAGAGAGAGAGAGAGAGAGAGAGAGAGAGTGTTTCTCAAAAAGCTTCGAGTTATATAGAGGAGCCCAAAGCCAACGGTGAATGTTGCAATTCGTATTCAACTTACTCTCTATAGACATGTGCAAGTGCATGTTTGAGACGCGTTCTTGCGTCTCGGCACATGTCCGAATCTAGCATCGAGTCCCTGACATTATCCGACCAATTTCAGTGTCTTTGCTATACTCATTCGGCTTAATTATCTTTATCGGTCGGCCCTCGAATAGACTTGATCGGGTCGATTTTTTGAATCACCCGCGTAAATCGACCCCATCAACAAACTGGATGAACCACGTGAATTATATGAATAAATTACATCCAACTAAATGATTTAATTTCTATGAATAAATACTACGAACAAGTCCCTATAAGTACTACAACCGGAAAATGTACCCTTATAATCTAATTCGTGAAGAAACAGTCATTGAGTTTTCAGCTGATATTTTTTTTTCGTACCAGAGTGCGGATTGATCTAGACTGTAATGTGGTTTTCCTATCGCAATTATGTAATATTTTCTATCACAATCTGATTTATATCTGTTATTACAATCATGTCATATGGCTGCTCGAATTATGCGATTTTGTTTGGGTTGGGTTGGGTTGGGTCCATGAACTTGAACGAATTGATGAAATTCGTGAAGCTCATACGAAATTGAAATAAGATAAAGCTCCAGGCACAGCATGATTCGAGATGTGGGCCAATCATTGTAAAATGGCCAATACGTGATTGGCAGCGAAGAAATGCACCGTACAGTAGGAATTCACATTGAGAAGCTCATGGGACGATGGTGTGGTCCGGTGGCGCACACGGGAAGCCCCTTAGGCCCTCGTTATCGGTGCTAAATGGGTTACGTGCTCGAGCGTTAGAGGCACAGAGGGGAGACGAGAGTAAGCACAACCACATCTTCTCTTACCGCCCTTCCTCATACCAAGCTCTTTCCTGCCCTCATCTTGCCCTTCTTACGGACGCTCTAAAGTTTCGCTTCTTTGCGTTTTCTTATCTCCTGCTCTGGTTGATGGTGCTAGAAGTGGTGGTGAGATGCACCACCAATGGTGGTGCTGTTATCCGAGCCCAAAGAGTCTCGAAGCTCTGGCTCTTTTTCTCCTTCCGTTTTTGTTTCCCTCCTATATGTACCTTTTCGCCCTTTTATTACCTTAGGAATCTCTCTTTCTCCCTCTAAATGGCACTTTTTCTACTCTCACCTCTTGCTTTTTCTTATCTCACACTCTCTCACTCGCACTTTTTCCTTTTACAACTTTTTTCACGGCATCGCGTTTTCTACATGTTCTTTTTTTTTTCTTGTTCTCTCACTCTCTCTTTTACCAGTAGCATCTCGCTTTTCTCGCAGAGCTCCGCTTTCCTCCACACCGCGCACATATACACACAAACATTTTGCCTTTTATCGGCTTCGGGGCATTGTGCCTGATTCTTCAGTTGGGCTTATATATATATATATATATATATATATATATATCCACCATTGCACACATGTTCAATGGGTCGCAAAGAACGCGACAGTATGAAGACGAGAAACCGTGACAGGAGAGAGAAAAAGGGGGAAGAGAAGGCTGTTATATGATGCAACGAACGAAACCGCAATAGCTCGTATCGGTGCAGCCGCAGCATCGAAGCATCTCCCGCCTCAATAACAGAGAAGGGGACGAAGAAATGGCAGACTCGAATTGCGAGGGTCTTTACTATAAAGCTCCTGCAAAGAACGACGTCTCCTACATTACCAGGTACGTACTTGCGTCATACGGATCTATGTATTTCGATGATACCATTATGGTAATGGTGACTATAATAGGATCCTGTAACTTTATATATATATATATATATATATATATATATATATATATACTACATGTACATAGCTCGTGAATACAAATATGCATACATAAACGGTTTTTCTTGCGTTATAGATACGTTTCGGTATTGGAAGCGAAGCGTGAAGGTATTTGCGGAATGAATAGCGTTAACGTGGCGTGCATACATTATCCTTATCAAACTGACAAAAATATAAATTTGTTGCATTTAAACGAATTTTTGTCTAAACAAAACGAAAATTTCTTTTAAAATAAAGTATCAGTTGAAACAAATGGCGGAAATGACTTGACAATGTTGACAAGAAATTTGTTGAAATAACAAACTAAATTAATTTGTCAAAGAAGGGCAGCTGATACTGGCGGGAATATAGAAAAATGACCTCGTGTTGTGTGAATAGAGAAATTGAGCGGACTATGTATCATATGATCATATAGTATGTGCGCATATATATATATAGAAAGGCAATGAGAGTGCCGAGCCCCAACTAGCGTGAATCATCGGGTCGTCACGCGAGTATGCAAGAGAGCTGTTCGAACAGCCCTCAACGACGGGAGAAGGATCGTCTCGTCCTCTATCCATGGTTGATGGTCGTCCCAACGCTGCTACTCTCTGTCCGCGTGCTGATTCTCCGTTGGTACCGCGCTGTGCCACTCGGCTTCACTCACCGCCTCGCCCACAATCGCCATATGCTTTACTCACAGCACCCTCGCTCCTACCTTTTGTACTCTAACCCCTTTCTTCGACCATACCACTCGCTTGCGCCTCATAAACTTACAGGATAGCTTGACCTAACCTAACTCGAGGACACACGATACTTTGTGGTCATTTAATTCCTCTGTTACCTGAAAATTCCACATTTATAAATAGTAATTTTAGGAGGCTTCTCTTAGTCTACTTTTGCCCTGCAGAGCATCCAAATCCCTGCCTGCTTGTGATTTTTGTACATTAGAATTTTAGTATTTAATTATAAAGTTAATGAAATTTTTAATTGCACGACTGAACGTCGGGACAAGAAATTTATGCAGCTGAGTTGATTACACGTGGCCCGAACCGGAAACAAAATAAAAGAGAAAACTATCACGGGCATATATCAAAATTCGCGCAGCTGATGGTGCTCGATAACGATGGTAATGACGGGAAGCTCGATTAAGTACCGTCAAGGGTGTATTTTCTTTTATAAAACTCGACCATTATGCGTTTAACGAACGATGGAACATAAATTTGGTTTGGCTCGTGGCCCTTTCTACTGATTCGCCAAATGGGGGTTCCCCTCGTGCCCTATTCATGCTACGATGCGCGTATCCGGCGCACTGATTGGCCCAACTGAGGATAAACAAAACAGTGATTGGCCCATGGTTTGCCCCAAGCCAAAGCGATTGGATAGGAAAGGTGCCTACTACTGGCAGCTGGCCAATGGCCGTACTGATCGCCCCACTCCTACTATACGCACTCTATAGGTACGCGACAAACCATCCGAACGTGGCCATACATTTTATAAGGGAATTATTTGCTTTTTGCGAGCGCATCCGCAGTCAATACCGTTCAATGTGTTTCTATATATGTGTGTGCGTGTGTGTGTTTGTCTGTATGTACTCGTAAATTGTTTATGCAAACACTAAAACTTTGACGTTCTCATGATTAATAGCATTTAATCAATAATACTTTGTGCATAATAAATAATATATTCGCGATTCAGCGATTTCATCGTTATCTCGTTTATTCACATATCACGTATGCGGTATGCATGTGTATTCAATTTACCTAACGCTTCTACAGTTACACTTTATATGATGGTTCAGACTACACTTTCATCGTGATTGCTCTATTTTCCATCGTTGTAAATTTGCTGTTTCTCTCATCGGCTCTGTCACGAGCGATGTAATCCCTGTAACACGTATACATTACCAGCTAGTCGCTGCACTGATATCTCGTCAATCAAACACGATACTAAGCTGTCTGGTAAACTTGGCTACCCTGACAACGGCTGCAAGTTGGTACAACACGAGAAGCAGCAGAGTAGTAGTAGCAGCACTGGTAACATCAGTAGCCGCTGATGGCACAGCCAGCAACCACCACGTGTTCTCCTTCTCATCGCGTGTATGATTGTGACGCATCGGGGGTGTATATTTGGAAAATCGATTTTCCGCGGGATTCGCGGTCGTTGGATTATAGCCGAATGAACGCAGCAACTCCAGATGACGCGACATTAATGTAACGTGACTAAGCCAATATATGTATTATATGTGGGCTGCGTAATGGAAATCAATGGAATGAGAAACGAGGAATATGAACGAATATGAAAGAGCGTTGAAGGGACCAAATACATACATTTGGTGCATGAGAGATTTTCGATAATGACAACTACAGTTATGAGTTCAACGACAAGGTTATCAATGGGTCATTTGTTAAGCGCAAAGGGCAATAAATTGATCGGAAAGTAGGACTTGTGTATAAATGTAACAGTATCAGAGGATGGGCTTAAAGGATGAGACAAGTTATTGAACCGCTAAATAGACGATCACTAAATGTAGAACCACTAAATGGTATTATCGTGTGGCACTCTGTAATGAAAAGAACAAAAACAGCTTGATGCCATGTTTGACCAACTTAAAACGTGTGCCATATTACTTTGTACTTTACTTGAAATGATAACTAACTGATTTAAAGATAAACGTGGAGTAGTCAGGACTGGCATCATATATGGCGGACTGACTTGGAATTATAGAATGCTGTTACGAACAAAAAGAAAAGGTCGACGTCACCGGACACGAGCATGGATACTACTTGTCTTCGGGCTCCTATAAACGTAGGCAGATGAATACTCTTTTATTCCTTTGAGTTTCTAGAGCCATATGTTTGGGACATATGATTACATCTCAAAATATGTTAAAACGTTGAAAGTACACAGTGATTCATTGGGTAAACCCTAATCAAAGTTTCACGTCTTTATTGGAGCCCACACTTCGAATCCACACGACGGCATTATTCTCATCGCTGAGCTCACCTTTGTACACGAAAATAAAGACAAAAGCTCGTATCATGAGCAATCCCATCTACATAAACCTTTCATTGAATTATCGATTCGTCAATTGGACACAGCAAAACCAAACAGAGAACACAAGAGGGTTATGCAAGTATTTTAGAAGTAAGATCGTGAGGTCCTTCGGGCAATACTATAATTTCAATGAGTCAGCTCAAAGTATACGAGAATCAGTCTCTCTCTCTCTCTCTCTCTTAGTCTGTCTCTTGTATCGATGAAAGCGTTTCATATTACACGAGAGAAAGAGCCGTACCGCGATACAAGTTCCGGTGGACTCGACGTCACACGAACAGAACCGAGAACAAAATAGGCAAAGTATATGTATACATGCTATATAGAAGTTCTAGGTTGTTGGATGCTATCACAGGATCAAAGAGACTCGGACGATCGAGCTTCAGGGCTCTTTATAATACATATATACAAGGAGAAATGGGTATTGTAAAATGGAATGAGGGGACAAACAAACGAGACCGACCAGGTCAGAGAGGACATCGAGTACTCGATCGAGTGTCGAAGATTCGCTGATGCTGGTTACGGACGGAAACGCGAAACAGCGTTGGGATGAAAAGAAAAAGACCGTATAAAGTATATATATATACGGCAACGATAGATATATAGTGAAGAGAGTCGGAGCAATGCAGGAAAATGGGCATGAAAAAGAGATGGATAGATATGGGAAGCAATGGGGTAGAAGAGGAATACACATATATAGACCAAAAAGAGGGGAGGACCAGGGAAATAGCGAGTGTACACGATCGCGAGAGCATACGAGATAGAGGATCGAGGTTGTGTGCATGTGTATTAAAGCCAGAGGGTTAGAAAGAGGAAATAGAGAGTCAGAGAGAATCAGGCACCAGTGTGTTGAGCACAATTGTCCTACTGCGAATTGCCTTGTTTTCCCGGGTACCCGGTAAACATGGTAGTGGAGAGTTGGGGTATTCTCAAACACAACTTTGTACACGTTGTCGGGCCACTCTGAACTGAGTTGTGAGGGTGCGACGTAGGATCGGTTCATGAGTGAGATACAAGAGCAATAGAGAGAGTGCAATATATACATATATATATATATCTTTGTGCTCATTCTCCTTCTATACGTATGAGTGAACCAGAGCTTGGGGATGATGGAGGCAAAACAGAGGTCCATCCAATCAGGTCACTAATAAAGGTGAGCTCACACAGCTTACGACGTACTGTCCCCTAAACTGATATTCTTTATACTGTCAATATACACACAAGAGGTTGAACGCCCGTTTTGTACGAGGGAACTATGTTTTTCGTGTCCCGTATAAACTGTATCCTTCAGCCTTTTCATTTCCATTGTACTCGGTGTCCATTTACCTCCTTTCTCGTTTATACTTTTCACTCCCACGTGTGCATCGACGTAATCGTTTTCCTTCCTCCTTTTTTCTCCAACACTCCCAGATATGCTCATATATACGCGTAACCATCATTTGGCTCTCTTTGTTTTGTTTTTTTTTTCCCATCGATGCGCATATATATACGTAGCCGAGTTTTTTTTTTCTTTTTCCTTTCCCTCATTCTTTAGTGCTGTACTTCGTCCTTCTTCTGTGCTGGAAAAGTTTGAGAATCGACGGTGCGAAACGAGAATTCGCGAGAACGTGACGGAGAGTAGAAAAGTTTTCGGCTATACGTGTATGTATACTTCACTCAAGAAGAAGAGAAAAGGAGTATAGGAAGAGGGAGGAGCAAGAATGAAAGAAGTAGATCGGGGCAGCAAGAAAAAGGCTCGAGCGTCTTGGCAAATTGAATTCCTACGAGTTTTTCTTTTCCGTTTATTTCGTGAACGGATTGGACCAGGGGGGGTCGAGGTGGGTGGGGGGAGGGGGATGAGGGCAAAGCATACGTGAAGACTTGGAGTTTCATGTGCGGAGAACTGTTTAAGAAGTATCTTCTCTCTCTCACTCTCACTCCACCTTAGTAGTTATATAGTCGTTCACGTGTGGCATTCGAAACGAGAAATCTTGTGATCTTTCTCCCTTCTTTTACCGATGAGAGATGCCGCGCAGAGAATGTAATTCGTAATGATTCGCTCGATGGGATGGCACTCCTCAACAAGGCAAAACCATAAATGTTGAATCTCATATACATATATATATATATACATATATATATATATACATACATATATATATATATATATATATATACATATATATATATATATATATACATATATATATACATATATATACGACGCATCAATATTAATGATTTGTCCTGTCGAAAAAACGACGGGGACGGAAAGTCAATCAGTAAAAACCAAAATGGCTGCCACTCATCGAAGTGGTTATCGTGTTATTTCCATTAAGAATTAAAAATAAAAATACTTTGCGGAAGGTAATAATGAGAACGATAATGCATGATTGTAATGAGAAATCACTCTGCAATATTTTCCATTACTACTATTTAATAATAATAACAATAATAATAATAATAATAAATATTGCGAGAATCGTTAGTCGATGATTGGATACGCAGAAAAGATACCGAGAATTTTGAGAATTCGTACCGACATAATGTCTAACACGAGATGAGAGAAGCAACGATGATGATGATGATGATGATGATGATGATGATGATGATGATGATCATTGGACCAAGGCAAGAGTGACGAGAGATTAACAATCACCGCAATGACCACACCATGGCAATGGAACGTCTTTCCAATGAGTAACGCACGCCCGCGAGCTCATACATTGCGTTATACTCGGGTTAGGTTGTATCGTACACATCACGCTCGTGGGTCATTAGAAAATATAATTATTCGTCCTCCGAACGACGATATTGCGTCAGGTGTATAAATTCTCGTTTCTCGTAGACAATTACTTACCGCAGGTAGGTTAATGAGGACGATTACGAAGTCTTACAAGAAATAAGGCGACTCAACACCAGAAAATCCTTTCGCATGACTAAATACGAGATATTTCTTTAGTTCGGGGCAAATGGCTAATTTAATGAAATAATATTGACATGAGTGAGTGATGAGTTTTCTGGCTGATGATTTTTTTTTTTCTCTTTGAATTGTCGATATTTATTAACGAGCTTCTATTGTTAAACTGAGTCGTAATGATGATGAGTTTGGGAAATAAATGAAATTCAATGCGTCGAAAAATTTTATACATTAATTTGATAATTAACCAATTAATTTTTTAACTGTATGGAGATTTTTTATTTCTTACGTGGTCTTGTCAGGATCGATTCGTTCT